>JBBMOJ010000199.1:0-72767 GCA_038090695.1 Sclerotinia spermophila | reverse complement strand
TTACCTAAGCATTCGGGATCACGTGACGTCTACTGTGGCAGACCATCGTAACATCATTGTTTTGATTGGTTTATAATTATAGAATAAATGAAAATGAAAACTTATTAATTAATTCTCTTCCTCTATTTTACTCTCTTTTTAACTCAATCAGGTCAAAGTAGAGAAGGGGGGAGGGAAATGTTACGGGAGCTGCCTCTAGGGTTATATAGAAGTGGCTAGAGATCTCTCGAGGTGGTTTAGATTAAACTTTAAATAGAAATTCAATAGAATTAATAATTGATTATAATTCTCATAATTATAGTAATAAAACTAATAATTATTTTTGAGTATAAAGTTTTATATTATAATGAAACCCATTCCTTTATATAAACCTTCATTCTCTATTCTATTACCTAGGACCTCCCTATATACTAGATTGCTAAAAACCTCACTACGCTCTAGAAACACTATAGCTCCTTAACACTCTATCACCTGTTTATAGTCATGTGACGCGGTACTTTGTAAGGACCGTTGTAACAGGAAACTTTAAAACTTAAACTTTTTTCTTTTCTTTCCTTTTTTGTCTGTCTTCACTTTTACTTCAATTTTACTTCATTTCCTTTTCCCTTTCTTCTCTTACTCTTGCTCTTATTCTTACTCTTCTTTAGATCAAACTTAGAAAACTTATTAACTTAACACCTACTTTTTTTAGTCACTTCTCTAGAGTTGTTTTCCAAGTCCCCCACTTATTATTATTCATGATGTAAGTATTGAGCATCAAAGCAGGGATAATATGTACGGAGCACATATGACCCATGTACGCAACTACGGGAGACCTTGAATTATTGTTCATTCACTCATTCATTTATCCATCCACCTCTTTCTTAAATTTCCTTAATCCCAGGAAAAATGGCATCAAAATTCGAAATGCAAGAGAGAAAAAAAAAAAAGATACAGTAACCTCCCAAACCAAGTTCATTATTCCCGGAAACCATCTCTCTCTCTCTCTTGTTGTATCATGTGTGGGGGGGGCATCTGGCTCAAAGTCAGACATTTTAACAATGTCCCTAGTACCTATTCAGCATCATCTCGAATCTCTCAGAGATGTCTCTAGAATCTCTTTTATGTGTTGACCAATTCCAATGGAGAAATAACATCCATTCCTTTAAATAGTCAATGCGAGAAAACTCAATATACTGTACTCACTTATTTTACTTTTGGTATATTGAACAATAACTTTATATTATAGGATAGATATATAGATAGTCAGGAGAATAGTGAAGAAGCCATCCATCACCTTACCTAGATACTATTGGAGAGACCATTATTATTAGTATTGGGTTACTCTGGAATGATAGGGTTTGATTGGGAGGAACATGCAAGTATTACTTGAATAGGTCAAGAGAGAAGTAAAAATCTCATCCCAGTAGACATATATACATATGTATATACATACATACATATAGATACACCGCACACATACATAATATATA
Source organism: Sclerotinia spermophila (assembly GCA_038090695.1). Classification (NCBI taxonomy): domain Eukaryota; kingdom Fungi; phylum Ascomycota; class Leotiomycetes; order Helotiales; family Sclerotiniaceae; genus Sclerotinia; species Sclerotinia spermophila. The sequence continues at coordinate 71,295 of JBBMOJ010000199.1, read as the reverse complement.
TACATACATACTAGATCACTACGAGATAAAAGCTGAATCATGAAAATGGGTAATAAAATGCAAAGGTAGGCAGTCTCAAATTAGATCAATTGTAATGTAAGTCTTAGTTAGATCTTTGCTTTCCTCTTATCATTGACTCGACCGAGTCCTGTTAGTGTAGTCCCTCGACTGCATTTCATTCAATTGGTATGTGGTATGTGGTATGTATTATGTGTTATAGTATGTACTATGTGTTATGATGTATTACGTGTTATGTGTTTTTCTGTCTAAAATAAAATAAAAATGTTCCTAACTTCCCCTCGATAGAAATTCTTTGACCGTGGAAAGAGAATGAAGAAAGAGGGAGTACATACAGTATTGTCTTGACACTTTTGGATTCCGGTAGGGATTTTTGACGCCGAGCATCAATGTGTATGTATGTAGCATGCGTACGTACTCCACTCCCCCTAACGGATGTACCACTTGGGATCCCTTTTTTTCCCTCAAAGTCAACATGATTGATGAATGGCAATATAAAATGAAAGCAAGCAGCACAAACCGCTGACAGCCACTGCCACTTCCACTTCCGTCAACAACGGATAACAAAACAATGGGTGTCTTAATACATGTGAGAGAGGCCCTTTGTGACCGGGATAAACGTAGCATCTTTTGAAGATTCCAATATGGAGATGGAGGTTCATGATGGGGCGGAGGGGGGTGTATTTTGATTAATCGTTCCTGGGTGAAAACTTTCATCATTGTACATATTATTCAGTCATCGCAATTGGTTGGTATCTGCTGGCAGCAGGAGTACAGTGTGGAAAAGTTGTATGACAAACACGAACTAACTGATTAGATCTAAAAGATGCCTTGGCCCTTGAATTGAACTAACTATTCAAAGTCAAGTCCAAGTTAGGTCAAGTCAAGTCAAGTCAAGTAAATACATACATACATCGCAATATCTAAAAAGACCATTTAGAAGAACTTCCATCGAATTTTGTGGGGTTTTCCAGATTTCTGTGTTACATTTGTTTGAATTTTGAGACTTGAGATTTCCAGATACTAGGTTACATACATCTATATACAGTTAGAGATCTCATTCATAATTAGAACAGAGAGGAGTTGCACATGGAAAGGGAAAAAAATAGATTCATATATCTTCTTCTTCTTCTTCTTCTTCTTTTCTTTTGCATTCAAGGTTGCAAATGAAAGAACGGTCCGGTACTGTACAATCAATCTCAAACACGGTACTTAAAATTACCTAGATATTATTAGTTGTAGGCACGGGCGGAAGAGATTGTCTGTTCACACAGCTGTGAGAAGAATAATGCTCATATACGGAGGTTGAAAGAGTGAGTATTGTAAACCCCACTTTTAGCAAAAACTTATTGTTTTTATTAAATTTCATTGCCGCTTTAAGGGATTTAATTATATATTGAACTGTTCCCCTTAAATCTTTGAATTCGATTGATTTTATAACTTTTTATTAATTATATCCAATTTTAATAAATTTATAATAAAACTTTCTTTAAAAAAAGCCTATAATTTTAATGATTTTTATATATTTTTATAAATTTGTATATTGAGATATATATTTACAATACTTTCACCAACTTTTGTTTACTATATTAATTTTTAAAAAACATAATATTTTAATTAATTAAAACCCTTATATATAGGGAAAAGCACAGCTATTCTATAATATGTTTTATAATACTTTAATCAGTAACCTCCGTATTTTGGTCTCAAGATTATATACATTTATATAATTATATATTTAATTTCCTTATACCTTGTTTGGACATCATTATATCTCCTCCATATATCTCCAAAACTATCTCATCTCCTCGTGAATCTCGTGGTACTCTATTATTATTTGAGATCTAATTTCACCGTGTTTCTTTTTTAGAAACTGTAAAAATGGATATGGTTAAAATGGAGACTTGGTTTTTAAGGTAATGACGGCATTTTGACTCTTGAACGAATGAAATGAGTAGTAGCAAATGAAACTTCTCCTTTTCATGTTACTCCATTCAATCAAAATCCACTTTGTTATCATTTTATTACCCGGCCCTCTTTTCAAAAGATTCATGAATTTTTTTTAGTATACTACTACTTCGTCCAACTTACAACTTGATTCCTTCAACGGATCGATTCAACCGTCATTCCACAGGACGGTGTACAGGGCCTAACACCTCCTTGCTGAGGCTTGGTTTAGCTTCAACTTGGCTTAATGCTCAATGCGCGCAGGAGGATCAGATGGACCCCGAAATCGTCATATCTTACCGGGGTTCGGGGAAGGAAGTTGTCTCTGCAGTAGGTGGCGCCAATAAGCTTGTTCAAGCACGAAACCATAGGAACGCCATCCATTCCTCATGAATCTTGAGGTTGTTGACAGAGGAAACATCAAATCAGAAGCTATCAGGCATGAAAAAAATAAATCATCGGATGTTCAATGATGTTATCATTGCGATAATTAAACGAGTTACCATGAAGGGGTAGTCATGTTTTCCCCCTCTCGAATTCCTTTGGGTTCATGAGACTAATTATCAGAATACGAGTAAGTTCAAGAAGAAGTAAACATTTTCAATCTCCAATCCCAGTCATCTCAGAATATAAATAAAAAGCCACCATCAAGCCACTGAGACCAGGACTAGTTGTCGATGGAGTATGCTTGGCAATTTCATCTTAGGATTAGGGCGAGCGTTTCCTTTGATCCAATTGATTGATTGATATGGAACGGCAAGAAAGCCTCTTTCTTATCCTCGAAAATGGCGCTTTTTTGCCACTGTACCAGTGATGTTAGGATAGTATCACCAGTTCAAAGCACAGCCGTTTATAATGGTCAAAACAAAAAAGGGTGAGAGCCTCGGCATATACAAACAAGTATTGTATATGCCCATTTCACGGAAGTACTATGTCGGTGTGTGGTGGGGAAATGGATTGGGATTAATCACAAGAATTCACATTTTGGAAAAAAAAACTTGGTATCGAGATTCAATACCAACATCTGCAACAACGATGTCATCATTGTACTACAATGGCCATCTGCTTAGTTCGGCCTCTCACATACTCTCTCCTCCAACATCTACCAATTGACATCGGGCCGTGATAATTTCATAACGCATACCCCGTCCTGTCAATAATGAGGCTGACTACCAAGGAAAGCCAGTCTACCAATTCTATCTATTGTTCTTCTGAATCAATTCTCAAACCTTAAAAATGATAACACTGAGAACCTTTCTTGGGATCATAAGGTTACAATAAGCCTTTCATCCGGCAAGGCGGGAACGAAGATCACGACAGGAGAAAGGCATGGAGAAGCTGACAGGGTGCCGTATAAACTTTTTGATTCGAATACTTATTGAATAAGAAGATGTTTTGCCAAATGGCGACGCATACAAAACCTATTGGGGAATAGTAGTCTCAATTCGGTTTGCTTTCTTTATTTTTTGTGCTCTCCATTGGCATGATTGGATGTACCCCAAGAATACCCTATCAAATCATCGAGAAAAGCCCTCCTCTTCCTGAGTCAACATCAACCGACCAACCGCGGTTCATGGCTTCCAAACATGCATAGGAATTTGTGTGACCTGGAACACGAAACACAATTTTGACGGTTCTGTCCTTCCGCATTCTTTGGCTCGCCACTTCAACTGTGAATTTGTATCAGAAGAATCTCGAGCTTACTAACTATCGCGACAATTTTGTAACGGGAAACGATTCATCTGAGTAATATGTAGCATCATTCAAACGGGACGGGATAGTAGTACAGTACATCAACCGTTTGGTCGGCGATAACACACTGACTCGGTAAATGCTGCGCCGAAGATTACACCGACGCGAAGGATGAGGGGGGCGTCGAGTCTGAGGAGAAGAGTGTGGATTTTCAATATCTTTAATCACGCGTCGGTACATGATATCAACAGATTTGATCAATATTCTATAATCTCCATTCTCTATTCTACTTTCTGTCAAAACGAAATGTGATTGATCTGTGGTATCTACTCACCGTGCGCAACTTCACACGTATACATTGTGGGGGATGAATTCCACTCAACGCAACTAAATTTTTACTAATTACTCCACGCCATCGTGCTGAATCACATTCTTCCGTTCCGATTTGCTCTCCGCCATCCCTTTTCTCAGCAACCATCCCAATTCTCCTCTTTCCGCGAGATTTCAAAACGGTATGTGCGTACCGTACCGTATTGGAGATTCTGCTACTGGGACTGCCGCCCGGATCTACAACAATCCCGGATCTCGCGCATGGGATGCGCAGGCAAGTCAGCACGCCCACAATCTATCGAGGGTAAGCCTCAAATACTACTTTATTTGCACTTCGAGATATTTTGGGGGCTATGGGGGGGTCCAAGACGACGTGGGTATGAGATGGGGAACCTCTCATCGTGTGACTATGATTTCCCTTTCTTCCATGTCGCTGGGTACGTACAATGTGATGTGATGTGATGTGATATGTCTTCCACCAGATACAGTAAAATCAACATCTGGACACGCAATGCATTCATTTCATTCACCCCATTCACAATCATCAATCGAAGGGGAGGTCAAGCTAGCCACTAGGGAGGAACCTGAATGATGAACCAAAAAAAAACTTAAACTTGACCGCTTTTTTTTCTTTCTCCACAAACCTCGTGGTATTCTCGCAACCAATGAGATGGGGATGGAGAAGAATCTCCTTTGCACGCTTGCAGGATTGGGGTGTTCGGTATTGAAATGTATGTGCAGAAAAGCCTAAATATCACTCACTCACTCACACCTTTGGTCAGTGGGTGAAGTTTGTTTTCGGGGGCGAAAGAAATGCCTTAGGCTGAGGGCGCAGAATACTAATAAGGCACTAGATTGTTCACACACAAGTTCAGTACCACGAATTCAAGACAGCACCAAGAATATATTGAGATTCGAGAACAATTTAGTTTGAGATGGTTTGAGATTACCGTGTTGTGAGTGTTGTGAGTGTTGTGAGTGTTGTGAGTGTTTCATCCTTAGAGTCGAACACTCAGATTTCCTTTTTTTTTTTTTTTTTTTTGCTTCTCGATTCTCTATCTACGAGGGCGTGTCTTTGATGAATGCCAGACAATATAACCGAACTCATCAAAATTACTATAGGAATATTAATTTATTATATAACTTTATAATTTTAATAAACTAATAAAATATATATAATTTTGGATATAAAAACTATTACTTCTTGAAAGATTTTTAAAGATATCATTTTGGATTGAATCAATATTGAATTTCGAAATAAATGAATTTGTGCTTATTTTGATGAAGAAACCTGCGAATACACAGGCCCGGCATTTATCAAAGATACGCCCTCGTAACTCAATCATTATTATATAAGCAATATCTTTCTCTGCAGGGAAATGGTTGCCAAATGGAAGTAAGCGTGACAAGCCAAGTTAGTTTTACTAACTTCATTTCGACTTCCACCAAAAAAGGTTCAATTCCATGACTCGCTCAAGTATCAATACCAAGAGCGGTTGTTGAATTAGCCGCAATGATTGTAATCTTTTGTTGTTGATTAGAAACGGCCACTATCGGAATGGCAAAGAGGCTTGACCCATGCTCAAATGTGAGTCCGGGAACGGATCTGTGAAAGCCGGGGAAAAAAATGAGGCGTTGGGAGGGCGGGATGATGGCGGACGAGATGGACGGGGACGGGGACGGGGAAGGGGAAGAGGACGGGGACGGGGACGGGGACGGGGCGAGTCACAATGGCGAAATATCGTATCGTGATGGGGTGCGATCGAGAGATAGCTTTGGTGTGGTAATAAGCATAATTGATAATTGGTCAAAACAAATGGCGTGGATGGGTCAGTATTGGACATCGCATGGGGAGTGGATGCATCCTACAAATCGAAAGTCGACATGATTAAAGGCCGAACCACTACTCTGGATCGATTGATTCAATCCTCGTACAGTAGCTGTTGTCATGCTCACATCCTTCCCAACTTCCTATTCTGTGATAGATATCATCAAAGGCTCTTCCAATTTCGATAACAAAATGGAAATAAGACAGGCATCAAATCACTCTTTCCAGGGAAACCTCAATCCCAATAGGGTAATACGCAAATTACACCTCATTCAAATATAGTCTTGGCTGATATTGTTGTTTGTACCTTGGCTTGCGATTTCAGATGAGATGATACTATTTCACCCAACCTCTCTTCTCCCAGGATATTTCGATATCATGCACCGCCATCATGAAAAGTTTCCAAAGTTAGTCTCCTAATCTCTTCAGAAACCGCATGTTGAGGATCACCGGATCATGCATCTACACATCACATACATTCATGTTCCTGCACCACGATGCCATTGCCAATCTAAAAGATGTGCCATATCCTTGTGGTAATCATTACAGCTACAACGTTATCTCCGAAATGCCATGAGCCATCACCACAATTTCCCTTTGGTGTCTACGGCCCCATGTCCATACCAACGCCAACGCCAGCGCCGAGTAGTTCTATGAACTTGTGAAGATCAACAATACCCTGGGCTTTTGCCCTGGCTTCAATCGACCTAACCCTAGTCTCTTTTGCCAGATGCCTGTTTATCGTCGCTCCATTCTTTATTGTCTTTGAAATTCTCCTTTCCTGCCATTCACCCATTTGCTGAGCGAGCTACTTTTGATGGCATTACCATGGCGTCCCCATTTTCCAAATGCCGAAGAGTGGGCGCCCTGCTTATATGAACCTGGGGGTCTCAGCTTTTTTTCCCATTTCCCATTTCCCATTTCCCACACACCCAGTCTATCCCAAAATGGTGCATGTATCCCTTGCTCCCCAAGACCCAAAGTAAGATTTTTGTTTCATGATTTTGCCTTCCCTAAACTGCATTTCACCAATCCGGCGTGCACAACTCTTCTCCAACCCCTGGGGGGAGTGCTAGCTGGAGATGATTCTATTTTCCCCTTGGTCGTGTGCGCAGAAAGGGGACGTGCGAAGAGATTAGCCACGAGTCGTTTTAGTTGTTTGTCGTTGGGCGGCTGAGCGACTCGTGGCTTTCAGCCGTGCGGTATAGTTAGATTTCCCCATATTTCCAGAAACCTTGCTGGGGAATTTCCTTTGGGCACGCTTCAGGGATGGGTAAAAGAAAAGAGGAATGTCTCATCTTTTCCTGTTCCTGTTGATGATTGCCACATTGGGGAGACGCAGATGTAGATCGGTCTCTATTGGGAAGACGGGGTGGATCTCTGACGGTATGTCTTTGAGCTTAAATGGCGGTAGCACCGAGGATTGCGCCGAAGTGTGTGTATCTTTGCTACGTACTGGGACTAATAGTGATACAACACCTCGTGACTGCGAGACAGATAGTGAGTGAGCTTTTGAATGTTTTACTTACTTTACTTTCCCATACCAAATTTCGTGGTTCGGAATTGATGTGTACATGCATACATACATCGATTGATTGATGTGTACATGCATTACTTTCCAGCACTTCCATGCGAATTGTGGATATTTCCATTCATTCTCCATGCCCATGCCCAGGTGGAAAGTCGGCCATGTCAATTTCTCACGGACTCGGTGTCCTGGCGTGTACAGGATCTCGTAGAAGTGGAATCAAAATACTTAAGGGGGAAACGTCGATGTGCCTCCAGGGTCAGGTATATGGTGATTGCTGAGTGGGTTCCCCAACAACTGGAGATTGCATGGCATGGCATTGCCCTGGCACCTTGTGAACCTCGCCGACTACAGGACTCTTTCGCCAGGGGAAATTCCAAATCCGCATCCATCATGTGGCAAAGAACCTGTGTGGATGCACATCGATGATGACATTTTGTTCCGGGGAATCAGGATAATTGCTTCACTCTGCCAAAAAAATAAAAATTGTATGGATTTTCTTGGCCATTGCTTAAGACTCCAGGTAGATTTTCCTCCTGGGAAATTGCAATCACATTTCACGATGCCCTTCCCCCCAAATTTCGCCCATGGTGAAGGAAAGCTCATGACCAATTTTTTTTCCTTTTACGTGCATGGTGGGGAAAAAAGGTGAAGGCTTCGCAATTGAGATCTTCGCTGCCAAATGAGGGCACCAAAATCACCCCCCGCCCCCTTCTAGAAGGTCGATAGAAGGAGATGAGCAATTTCCACGCTGAGGCGGCGTGCATGTATGATTCTCGTGGGTGGGGCGCGTGAAATTTTGAAGATATTCGGCGAAGATCGCGCGTGGTATCTTCGTTGAGGTGGAGGTCTCGTGGGTATAGTTGCCCTTTTTTTTTGTGAGACATAGGAACGAACGGGGTTGGGAGAAGGCGATGATGATGATGATGGTGGTGGCTCCTCAATTTGTCGGGTCTTGAATGTACGATGTAGGTAGAATGGGGCGGATCTGATAAAGTATTTCTGTCGCTCGTATGGAATCAAGTGAGTGGGAAGGGTATGCGAGCAGGATTGAAGATTTGTGATGTGGTGTGATGAGGTGAGAGCCGATAGATTGTCTATTGCTTGTCCCCTTTCCATCCTCGTTACAAGGCATTCTCGGGATTGTACTCGGGCGATTCATAGCTCATGATATCAATTACATCACACCATGATCACCTCAGTCATTCCATTGTCAGCTCAATTGCACAATACAGCAGTCTGACCATCTCGCTCGCTCTGCGCACTTTTAGTTAGAGAGACTTCCTTTGCTGTAGTTTTACGGGTGGGATTTTCCTATATAGATCACTCATCTCTTCTGTCGCAAATTGCAAAATTCACATCGCTATGGCAGGCGAATGGAATGAGATATATTAAGGAGAGTGTATCAAGATCAAGATGTATAATCATCATACCTGTATCTGTATCTGTATCTTTCAAGAAGTCGAAAAAAAAGTGTAATAAAATACCTTGCACGTGGACGATTCGATACATTACTCCTCCGAACGTATTCCTTCCCGCAAAGCAAAGCAAAGAAAAGGGATTACGCGAGTCTATGAGATGTTTCCATGTGTATATATATATATATATGAATGGGAGAATGAATATCTTTCTCTGGAATTATATCCAAATACGAATCTCCCAGTGCGGAATATTCTCGCATTTCTGTGAATCTGTTGGAATATATATATATACATACATACGGCACGCTAAGTGATTGATTATATATTCTCAATTTCAATTTCAATATCAATTGTAATCGTAATCCCAGAACCCCCTTTTTCTTTTTCTTTGTGTTTTTTCTCATCTCATCTCTATGTGTGATGTGATGTGGAGAGGTTGGGTTATTTTATCGTTTTTTGTTTTTCGATTGTATATTTAATATTTGGTATCTAATATTTCATATAATAAAGAGTCCTTACAGTACACATAGTTATAATATCTTCAAAAACACTATTCTAAAAAATCATATAAAAATCTTCAATCTTATTTCAATATTAATATACTATATTCTAGAATATTTAAAATGAAATGTTAAAATAGAATAATGAATTCTATTGTTTAATATAATTGATAATATAGTTTTTATTATTCTAAATCTCTAATAGAATAAGTTATAATATAGGTTTCAAAATGCTCTGGAAAATAATGAGAGGAGCTGTAGCGATGCGAAATTGTTTTTCTGGTATTGAGGGGCCGAAGACAAAGCTTGTATAGTATATAGTGAGTTGTAAGATGGTAATTAAGATGGTGAGATAGTGAGATAGTAAGATAATATAGATGAAGGGTAAATGTATTGGGTAGTTAGTATATATATACAAGCTTTATCTTCAGCCCCTCGGTATCGGAAAAATAATTTCGTATTGTTAAAGCTCCTTTCATTATTTTCTAGGGCACTTTGGAACTTATATTGTAGTTCGTTTTGCTGGAGGCTTAGAATAAAAACTATATTATTAATTGTATTAAATAATAAAGTTCAATATTCCATTTTAATATTTCATTTTAGATATTTTAGAATATAGTGTATTAATATTAAAGTAAGATTGAAGATTTTTATATGATTTTTCAGAATAACATTCTTGAAGGCGTTATAATTATATGTACTATAAGGACTCTTTATTATATGTAATATTAGATATATATATATATATATATACAACACACTACTATATTCAATTTGTAATATATCTATCAACTAGTATACAGATAAAGATATAGACTATAAAGAAGAACTCAATAGACTCACGGGATTTTCCATACAATAGGGATAGAGATAGAGATAGATATAGATATGAAAGTCAAAGTTCTAGTCTTTCGATCCTTGGTTTTAGAAAGAATAGAATGATTAAAAATCCTTATAATTCTCAAATATATATAACGAAAATACGGACTTAATATATCTGTAATAGCACGAACGTTATCTAAACACATACTTAGATGCATGCGATTAAATTCGTACTAGGAACCAATTTCTGACTTATATACTCTATATTTGCAAAAAGTATCATTAGTTCTGTGCAGAAGCTCAAGTGATCAGATCTGTCCCAACTCCCGCTATTCATAAGAGCTCGGCGTGAATCCTCTTTCTCGTGGATGACGCTGTTGAGGACTTTACCGTAGACGGCTTTATAATTGAATTTGTGCCCTGAGAGTAAGGCTTGTAATCGATAAATTTGGGTATGTCTAATTTGGAAGATTGGGGAAATGTCATAACGTCGTTAACCTCTGGCATGAAGGTCGCTAATTTGTGATAGCTTCGTTAAAGGGACGGGGGAGGGGGCGTGGCGGGAGCAAAGCACTACGACTGAGATTATGATTAATACAAAGCAGAATATATGTATATTATTTCTTTTGCATTTCAATACTTATTTATCCTTACCCATTCTTTTTTCGGTACATTGTTATTAATATTTTGTTGATAAAAGTTGGGGGAGATGGATTTTGACGAAACTCTCCCTGGAGCTCAAGATTCAGGTCACTTTATACGATATTGCACTGCAGATTAGAGAGGTACGATGGAACATGAGCATCTTGCAATGTTTTCTATATTTTTTTCTACATTATACATAGCTATTTGAATCAAACCATCAACGGAAACTCCCACTCATCAAATCATATCATAACTCTCTCTGTGCCAATAAACAAAACAATTCTGAACGCCTCTAGATATCACACCACACACCACTATTTTCATCGATGCATCATTTTCTCTATCTCCGACCCATGTATAACGCACCTCTTCCCATCTCTAAATTAATCAAACCTCCTCTCATCCCATCAATTCTCACAACGCCTTAACAATACTCTTCTCGTCAAACAAATCTCTCAACAACCCCTGTCTACAAGCCTCCCAATCTGTTGCCCCCATTCCATACGTACTCTCAAATGCAAATATGCTCAATTGACTAAAAAATGGCCTCAAAACTTTTGCGACTAATTCATCTTTCCTCTCCCAAGTTCCTTCATCATTAATTCCAAATCCACCTTTCGTTCTACCCAATAAAGGCCTTCTCATAGAATATTTAGCTGCCTGGGAAACCGCGACTGAGGATGATTCTAGTAACGCGGTTGTATTTGTACTTGTCGCTAATCCTAATTCTTCACTCAATTCATCAACCAAAGAGACGGGTCGGAAAGAAGAGGGGCGGTAAACGGCATCAATGGTATCGGTTATGAAGAGCCATTCGTGGAGTTGAAAATCATCAGGTGCGATGCAAATTAAAGTATCTAGTAACTTGCACGCTTGTAGGACAGAGTAATTATTATAAGTATCAGAGGAAGTACTGTGATCAGGTGCCACAACTGATGAAATGGCAACATGAAGCTCTGCGTTGATGATAGGCCATAGGGTTGCGAGATGGATAGCCGAGGTCTTAAGAACAAGTGCACGAAGAAGCAGAAAAATATCCGCACGAGTGGTGGAAGAGGGCGACGATGTTGTAGTTGCGGAGAGAAGTTCAACAATCTTCTCTTGCATAACAGGAAGGTCAGTCACAAAATTATCGTCCATGGTGGCCAGAACTAGGGTGGCAATCCGGCGCAGATTGAGTTGTGATTTTCTATCTGCCTCAAAGCGCGCCGAAGTTGCCCCCACGCCAAACACGATACCAGCCGTAGAAGGTGCGACTAATCGTGATAATAACTCCGGCATTCTTTCCTTGTCGCTTAATGCCCACTGTCGGAGTAATGGCAGCCAATCGCTTTCAATGAGGCTGACGTTGTTTGCGAAGAAGCGAGAGTCGTTGAATGCATCTCCAAGGTCTTTTCTCCATGATTTTTGGGTGTTAGGTAACCTGGAAAGCTGGTATAACAGTTCTAGAGTGCTCTTTGAAACGTTATCTGGAAAGGATCTGGACTTGAAAGTTGGCCCAATGACACTAGACGAAATAGTATTCGCCGCATTCAGTATTCGATCATTTTCAACAAGGATTTTAGGTAAATTTGGCGCAATAGATGCTAAAATGTTAACTACATCATCGGATCTTGGTGAAGGGCGAGATGAAGATGGCCGCTGATCAATATCTGTCAACTTCTCTACACTTTCGGAGAATCCCATAGGCCTAGTTGTGAACATTGCAGTAAGTAGTCGAAGGAAAAGATCCTGGGATGTGTTAGTTCTTACTCTTGTCAACAATCAACTTGTACTCACTCCCAATTCTCTACGCATCCGACGCTGCTCTCCGAAATTGGTATTATCGACCTTCACTCCTAGAATGGCGGCAAAGTCCAGAAGACTTGGGAGCGTCTGTCGATGTGGAAATGGATTTGCCAATAGATCTTTAATAAAAGTCATACAATCCACCCAAATCTCATCCATGGCATCATCCTCTAATGATCTTGCATATTCCACTAAAAATGTCACCAAGTCTGTATCGCTTAATGAGGATGTCAGAGTCGACTTTCTTGACGGATCTAGTGCATTCGGATTCGTCCTGCTATATATAGCATTGAAAATTGCAGGAATAGTATGTTTTGGTCTTGAGCCGTCAAGGACATGAAGAAGATTGAAAATGACAGTAGGGCGAGAATCATTACCCTTGGAAGATTTTTGCCCAATTTCAACCAATGTCTCTAAGCATTCTAATGCCTCAGCTGTGAAAAGATGTTCAAGAAGTCTCCGAGCTCGATTTCGCATGCGCAAAGATGTGTAATTGAAGGAAGCAGTAGATTCACTATCCTGAGCTCCATCTTGACCGCCCCATGACCAAATGAGGAAGCAAATTCGAACAGCATCTTGGAAAGAGAGCAGCACAGTTAGACGGTTGTTAGCAGTTATGTTTCTTGCTTGGGGAGTTTCCGAGTTGAAGACACCAGAAACCATATTTCCAAAGAATCCTTGTGGTTGATCGGGACTTTTAGCAACAGGCGCTTTTGTCTCGTCTTTCAGTAATCGATCGTGCCCCTTGGCAAGTACGAACTCGAGGCCATTGAGCAGGGATATCAACGTGGATTCCGGGGCCGTGGAGCCCTCAGAAACCCCACCTGGTTCATTAAAGGTGGTTTGAAGATTGGTAAAAGTTTCTCCAATCTGTGAGCAGAGTGTTTCAACTAGTGGTATAAGAATTTGGAAAATGGTTTCAGAGTAAAACGGCAAGCATTCTGTCAAAAAGCTAATCCAGCTATCTAGAACTGGTCTACTCGAAGCGGCCTCAAACCCTGCCTGTAAGCACTTCACTAATGCTGGTGGGGGAGGGGGTAGGAAAGGTCCTGCGTGTTCGCTTTGATCAATTGCAAGTGAAGAAACGGACGCATCGTCATGTTGAGTTATCGAAGTCACAGTAGAGCGCTTTTTGAGAGTAGACGATGCCGGCGGAAGGTTGACAACAGGTCGAATTTTCAGAGCAGCATAGACTACATCTAAGAGCAGAACCTGAATAAAGGGATCAGGTCCAGTCAAAGAGTGGCTTAATCTCTGAATGAGAACATGTTCTAATTGAAGCTCCCCTAATGACAAAGAGTATGGACTCAATAGTATTTGGTGCAGAAGCGTTAGAGCAGTACGATGGAACTGGTGAATATGTGGTTTCCGTTCCGAGGTGTCTGGCTCATACGTTCCCGAAATTGCTTGTAGGCACACATGCAGAAAGAACTCTAGGAGTGTAATTTCATAGTCTCTGCCAGCTATACTATTGTCAGCACAGAATCAATACATAATAACTAGAACTTACTTATTTGGAATAGAGAGCGATGAGATCTGTCGGTAGAGATGCTGTTATGAGCAAGTGCTGCCCATGTACTGTCGGAAGACCACCGCAATACGTTAGAGAGTGTCTGAAGATAGTACAGACATTGATCGAGATCATCGTCATCGGCATAGATACGCATGTTATGATGCGCTGTGGCCCCAGCATCCTCGAATTTCGTGAAAAGGAAACTATAATTCGAGAACTTCGCTACGAAAAGATGAAATAGCCTAAGCAACAGTAAGCATTCATCCTTTCATGACATAAATACACATACCTGTCAATACCAACAAGACTCTGTAGCCAAATCCGAACAGTCATGAAAAGTTGTGTTCGTTCATCAAGTAGAGCATCAAGTAACAGGAAAAGAGGTTTCGCAAGCATAACTTCATAATTGCCAATACCAGAAAGTCGAGGTGTATTCTTGATATCATTGTTCGAACTACGACGGTCAAGGTGTCCGGAATTATCTTGGAGAGAGTGTGTCCATAAAATGCTAAAACTCCGTCCCGGGTCAGCGTCTCGAGACGCATATGTACCATTCAGATCATGTTCTATCATCAAATTGCATATTGATGCTTCTATATCGTGGTTTTCAAGTGTGAGAGTTGTCTGTAATTGCCACAGGCTTCGAACAGTCTCGACATGATATTTCGGATGAGAAGCAGAAAGATATGACCAAGCCAATCGAACGAGAGGATCTACGAGATTGGATAGCTGTGGTAATGAGATGTAATGATTCGAGTACAGACTTGTGCAAAGAGATACAATCGAGGTAAACGCGAGAAAAGGAAGTTGAGATGGCATGCCCAATTTCCTTTGCATAGACTTCAGCAGTCCCGGGACATCAAGACTTCCAGCCCTGGGTACTTTGGAAAATAGCATGACAAGGAGCCTAGTCTTAAGACCAGCATCAGCACTTGACACTGAACTTGACAAACTCTCGTTAACTATGCTACCACCTTCGCGGACAAGCAATTCGCCTAGATCACGAGCTGAAAATGGTGGTGGAAATGCATCTAAATTTCCTTGTTCCTGAACATAGAACATTTTCATACTGTGTATTATCTCGGTATTCGGAAGAGATCTGATTTCGACTTCATCGTGTTTGACCGTTGTCTGACTGGTAGGAGGCCGCACCTGAAAGGCTCGTTCTGGAATGAGATCGATCAGATCCATGACGAGATTTAAGGCTAATTGCTCAACTTCATCTGTGAGGCCAACTTTCTCTGCGCGCTCCTGCATTCTTTCCTTAGCATCTTCCAGCATACTTAATATCGTCAATGTTGTCAATGGAGCGTGTATCAGCAGCATTTCTTCTTCTCGTACATTGAAATGATTGATTATGAAGGTGACGAGGGATAATTTATCAACTTGCTCCTCAGTTGACAGTTTCCCAGGGGCTAATGCCTGTGCAATTAGCCCGACGATTTCGCCCCAAATCAGACCACTTTCAACCCCATCAAAAAAGACACTAGCACTTCGAAGAACTTCAGCAAAGTCGGCTTTGTTTATTGCTTTACTCTTATAGCCCCGGACGCTATTGACAACAGGTAGGAATATATTAGGAACGACAAGTCCACCAATCTCCCATCGATCCATTAAGGAAAGACATATTCGAAACGGCCGAGCTTTTGCAATAGGATTTATGGCCTCTTGCTGTATCAACTTAAGCAGAGCTTGTGTGAGTGGATGCAGGCCATGAGTTTCAAAGTACTGGGTCCTTGAAGAAGCATGCGGCCCAAGAGGATCTCCAGTAACCGATGTTGGTGATTCTGGGCCATTCTCATTATCATGACCAGCTGGCTCTGGCCCTAAAAGCCACGTCCATAGACGTCTATTCAAGCTCATATCACGTCGAGTCACCACACCAGCAGCTGCAGTGACAAGAAGCTCAAGATCTTCCGGTTTGACACGTTGCTGTAAAACATTCGAATGTAGAGGTAAATGAGTAACCAGGAGATCTAAAAATCCACGTTGAATTAAGATTTGTTCATCAGCCAAACCAGCAGCGAAACAACGTAAAAGTAGCCCAGGTTCAGGCGAGGTAACGATTTCCGCCAATTGAGATTGAGTCGTATTAATATCATTCTTATTGGGCCCATAAGAGGACAAATTACTTTGCTCCGAGGGGGACTGTCCGAGTTTTGGAAGATTCCGGTTGAGATAGGCCAATGCCCCCAGCCGACGACCATTGCTCGTTATTGCAGCGAGAAAGAAACATTGCCAGAAATACTCATCCCCACTGCTATGATTCTGTCCCAGATCCTCGGTCCCAGAAGGTCTGACAGCATATTTGAAACCATCAAGTAGCTTCAGGGTACGTTCAAACTCATCACTGTTTTCTTCCTCAAGACCAGGCAATAAAGCAAGTATGATCGCTTTTAAAGCTGGCCGGAGCGATCGTCCATCAATTTTTAATAGGTGCTTTTCTAGAAGTTCAAGGAATGGGCCCCTCACGGAGAGGGACGCAAATGACAGAGTAGTCGATAACCCCGGTAGGTAGAGGGGTAAATCTTTAGATAGTTCATCTTTTCCTATCATCGAGAATATATATCCGTAAACTTCAAGAGCTTTTTGGTGTACACCTGAAGGTAGTGAAGGATTTAAACACTGAGCAAGACGTTTTGCGACAATTGCTTTGGAAGGGACAGTGGCTATATTGGTAGGATGTGCTTGTAACGACTACAATCATTGTCTCAGTATATTTCCTTTATCCACATTCTTGAGATCACACACCTTCAACAGCCTCCCCAAAAAAGAAATATAATCCGCCCATTCCTGTAAGGCTGTGTCGAACAGCGAGAGTGAACGATCGACGCCAGATGCATACCTGCGGAATGCTTTATCTTTATTCAGAGGCTCATCTGTCACAATGTATCAGTTCAGCTATGTAAAACCATAAGAGTTAAGAGCTCTACCTCCACCTAACTGGTTCCTCCATTTCCTGGAAACTGGTGATGCTCTTCCTGAGCTCGCAGGAGATACCGACTGACGGTCAGAGCTTGGCTCAAGGGCCATGATTCTTGTGGCACTTCACAAAAGTAGATTTAAAGATCATTTGCATCTTTCAATTGCTGTTGTTTTGCAATTAATTCATGAATTCATGATGTACGTGTGGCTTCTTTCAATTGTCGATTCGATGTGCCTCTTCAAACTCCCAAGGCTGACAGGTTGTCGCTAAATTCCATCATTGAGCGGCTCCGGCCCTGCTTGCATAAACCACAGCCTTAAATATCCCTGTTGTCTCAAGAAGTCCAAAAGAACTCACACCCATTTGTATAGTGGTAAGTCGTTATTGCGAGTACAGTACGAAGATGCAGTATTTGAATCAGTTCCAAGATTAATGTGAGTTTACTGTTTAGTTAAGATATCCCTTTCCCCGCAGGGACCTCATGGGAGCTTCTCCTGACGTCTCGGATGCAGCTCCCAATGAACGAGCACATGCAACAAATATCGGATCTCCGTCTGCGAAAGCGACGGTCAATGATGCTACGACCTATGCGATGAACTGTGAAGATGGATCCACGGCCTCAAATGGCGTGAATCATGATGCTACTTCGGAACCCTCTGTAAAAGCACTCGATGCGAACACTCCCGAGGTCGTTGCAAACAAAGACGATACTTTAGATAGCGATGATACAAAAGAGCGAAGGCCTCCCTTGCCCCCCAGACGTTCACTGCGCCAGGTATCAGAACAACCCAAAACTCCAGGAGGTCCAAAGCGACCGGCGTTGCAATCTCAACCTACCACGGCATTATCGTCAGTCGACATAGAGACATTGTCATTTCCCGATGGCACGAGGGGCACCTTTTCAACACCAGGCAGCCGATCGGTATCAGAAGCAAAACCAGGGCATGGCGTTTCCTCATCAGATTCATCACTAAGCAAGAAAAAGAATCTCGAGGGAAGTGATAATGATGATACTGCAAGCCTTATGAGTTGTGCGCCAACCTTAAAGGCAAATGGGGATCTTGCAAGTCTACTTGATGATGGGCTTAATGCGCAAAGCCCGGCATGGATGTTGTTGAACTCCCAAGCAGATCATGGGGAAGCAATTGATGATACGGTGGAGTTTGAGGATACTTCTCTTCTTAATTTTGACCGCGAATTCGACGAAATAGGGGAGGTGGATAGCAAGGGCGGCAACGAAGAGGAATTACTCGTACAATGGAAGTCCAAACTCAAGCATTACCTGATTCTCTCTTCCGCCGGAAAACCTATATACAGTCGTCACGGAGATCAAAATCTTATCAATGGCTACATTGGAATCATTCAAACGATTATATCATTCTACGAGGGCTCAAAAGACCCCCTCACAGGGTTTACTGCAGGTCGTACAAGATTTGTTATCTCAACCGATGGACCTTTATATTTTGTTGCTATCAGCAAACTTGGTGAAAGCGATGCTCAATTAAAGGGTCAGCTTGAAGCATTGTATATGCAGATTCTATCAACCCTGACCTTACCAACTCTTACACATCTATTCTCAAATCGACCCAATACAGATCTTCGCCGACCTTTAGAGGGCACTGAATCTTTACTATCATCACTCGCGGATACCTTTACCAAAGGCTCTCCTTCTGCATTATTATCTGCATTAGAATGTTTAAAATTACGGAAGTCTCAACGACATGTTATAAACAATACCTTGTTGAAAGCACGAACTGACAAGCTTCTCTACGGTTTAATAGTAGCAGGTGGTAGGCTAGTCAGTGTAATACGTCCTAAACGACATTCTTTACATCCTAGCGACCTTCAACTCATATTCAACATGCTTTTCGAAGCCGGTGGGGTCCGAGCAGGAGGCGGCGAGAATTGGATTCCCTTGTGTCTCCCAGGATTCAACAATCGAGGGTATCTCTACATGTATGTGAGCTTCTTGAGCGTGGAAGACGGCGAACCTGTCAAAGATAACGTTTCTGAGAACACGAAGGGTCGAACGGAAGACGAAGTTGCGGTGCTACTCATAAGCGCTGATAAGGAAAGCTTCTTTGAGCTTAAGCAAATGCGCGACGATGTAGTCAATCAACTCGAAAAGAATGGGAATATGAACATCATCAAAGCTGCCGTTCGCCAGGGACGTCCAAAGACAACTGATATTGTTCCTGGAACGCCCTTGCGGCATTTTCTATACAAGTCACGAGCAAATGTTCAATTCGCAATGCCGTCATTTGATCCCTACTACAACAATCTCGTCAATCGTCGAAGGTAAGATGCAATAGTTCATTCATTGTCATTAAGCATTAAAGCAATCGTGTTATAGAATACTATAAGGTATCTATAATGGTATCATCATACCATCGCTCATAAACCATATCAGAAAGCCGCAAAGCACTAACATCAATATCAATACCCAGACTGATGAACCGGTATCAAAACCTACACTCTGCAACCCACAAGAAGCATTCCCACCTCAAAGTTCTACATTGCGTTTCCCGCGAAAGTATCTCCCTTGCCTGGACAACCCCTCAGTTCGAATTCTACTGTGTAGCTGGTCCTAACGCTTCACGCGCAGGTTTAGCTCAAGGCGCCAACAAAATAATTCAATGGGTCAAGCGTGAAGAAGAACGTGTGTTTATTGTTGGTGGTGCCGTATTCTAGGAAGGTCTTACTCGATCAGTGACACTTTGTTTCCTGGACTTGGCTTCGGTCTCGAGCCTCTTAGCAGTTACCATAATCCCAATGATTTGGCCTTCAGTATGTTGTCCTTGGTCAATGAACTCGTCTTTACACTGAAAGAAGAAGCAAACGGATTAGCCTCTTTCACGCAAACCTAAATATACTACCTAAAGAAAAACTCACAAACAAAAATTCAAAGAGACTTACACAATCAAGAACACCATCGGGATATTTCGCCCTGTTTGCGATATTCCTCTCTTCCCGTTCTCTCTCCAACTGTGCCGATTGACTTTCCTTTTCAAGCGCGTTTATAACAGTCTTTGTTCCAATCCAGGGCATTGTCCACCGTCTGGCAGTTCCCTTTTTCCCTTCTTTCTCTCCTCCTCCCTCCTGTGACAGTGAAACCTCGCCCTCACTCCTATTTCTCTCTCTGTCTACATCTCTCTTATCGTTTTTGCCCTTTCCCTTTCTATTGCCGGTCAAATTTCCACTCCAGGAAGGCATATTGAAGATCATAGGCCTAGTTGGCGACGTCTCAAGAACCACTTCACCCACTTCACCCTCTTCACCCTCCTCATTTTCCTGTTTCTGTGCCTTCACCTTCCCTTTCCACTTCCTTGTTCCACTCTCAATCCGTCCCAACCATGGAAATCCACTACTCGGTTCGGCTCTTATACCAATTGATGCACCAGACACGCGCGAGTTGGGGTTGTCGATCGCTCCCCCTCTTGCTGGAGAGGTCACGGCATCCGTTTCCTTCTGTTTTCCTTTGCCCTTGAACCTCCATAAGCTCGTCCTTCTTTCACTCTCAACTGGGCGAACGTTTTCTGCATGCTCTAAATGCTCTGCCCAACCAATCTCTTCATCTTCAAAAACCTCACTCACGTGCTCCACTAACTCTGCTGAAATCGGACTTGCAACATCTCTACCCTCAACTATCTCTCTTATATCTTGCTGGGGAGTCCGTCGATATCCTTCTGTGGGACTGATGCTATTCGTTCGTTGCCAACTCGTGTTTTCATTTGTATTTCTATCATTGCTCATCGACCCTCCCAGCGGTGATTCCGGTGACTCAGGCGGCGTAATCGTACTGTTATAAAATCCAGTTGTATGATGATTCCTCATCGACATGGCAGAATTCGAGAGAGCGCCAGAGGATGAAGGTGTAATGGGGTCCGTAGGCGTTGCATCAACGACGGTGGTGTCGACTCTCAGTCCTTTATCCTTGCTCTTCTTGGACCCGAAGAGTGGTCGGTACGTTTGCATTACGTTTGTCATTTTGATGGCCGGTAAAGGTGTGTGCGAGGGAGTGCTTGAACGTCGGGATATGCTGGGTAGTTGTGTTTTCTGGAAGGTCCTCGTTCGTGTGTATGAAATTGGGAGATGAGATAGAGTGGTATACTATCGGGAAAGAGATGAATAGATCGAAGTTGTATTGAAAGATTAATGGATATGAGTGGCAGGTGTATATAGATAAACAAACTGCTTTATTCATATAAAACAACAGTATTTCAAGAATGTTATGGTGGATAGAATATATATGAATACCACAGAATCGGTAAATTCTATCAATATGTATCTTATGTCCTCACGATATGGGGTAGATAAGATGGGGAAGAGGATCATATATTATGGGAAGAAGAAGGGAAACACATAACGGGGCCATCTCATCCCCGCTTCAGACTAGATACTCGAGAACTGATCTTCAATCCCTTCATCAGACCACAAAACGACCGGATAATACCGACTGACGTCTAATAATCCCCATACACACAAACACCTAAAACCCAAGATCCAATCTTCTTCCACTTTCTAACTTTTCTTGGCTCTGTAAGAATGAAGATAGCTATTGTTTTTGAACCAATAACCCAAGCCAGATTCTACGCTCGATCATCTGCGTCGAGTTTCCCAGATCTGATTCCCAGACTACTAACCCTAGCTCCCCCTGCGCTCTAAACCTTCCCTTCGATCCATTATCCATATACAAGAAAGAATCTCAATCCCCAGCAATATACATACTCCATCTACTCATCCTCACACCATATAATCTAATTCCACGTACCAGCCCATAATTCATCCATCAACAATCCCATTCCCAATTCCCAATTCCCAATCCCAGGTGCAAAAGAGACTTCTCCCCACCATCAACTCCCTATACGCACCATCCATGACGCGGCCAAGAAACCAAGAAACGAAGGGAATATTAGTTTATCAATATTACATACATATAATAGCCCCACCAAGGTTGTCTATGACTCTAGTTTCAACTAACTCTCTTTCTGGAGCAGTGAAAATAGTCATCGATGACTATTTCTAAGTGTCTGTCCCAGGTATCACCATCATGGAAAGCCAACCAGAATTGTAAAAATCGATACGGAGAAATAAAAATCAATACTCCTTCTTACCAGTAATCCACTGATGAATCTCTATAATCGTACTCTTCTCCCTTTTCAACCTTCCACAATAGAGCCATAAAATCCTCCATTCAATTCACCCAGGATTACAACCACCATCACCACAACAACAACAATATATACCCACCCTATCTCAGACCTCCAAACTTTAAACCAACGACAGCAGTCTATATATATGCAGATCACCCTCCATTAACAATTTCCAAGATGCAGGAAACTTTTCGCGAGCCTTGTTGGTCCCACATAACCTCCGTTCATTTTAGTACTGCGAACTAGCCTAGCTCCAACGGACATAAGTTCGCTTTTAATAAAGTATCTCGTAATGAATCCATGCCGCACCAGACATGTTCTCTACATTAAAACTCGGTACTATCTCGATCCTCTCTAGTCCCTGCACCTCAAAATACATATCAACATAACTCATATTAACAATTGCAAGGGCTCTCTTTCATATTCATAATCATATATAATATTCATTAAAATTATCGGTTTCGTTCACTCTAATTTGTACTCGATCACCAAGGAGCTAAAACTCCACCCCACTCCAACCCATACAATTCCAGCCTTACACGCCCAAACGCCTCCAGCAAAATCAGAAAGAAACAGCCAGGCTAGGATCTTTCTTCCAAAATTGGATGACAAGCTCCATACAAGTATTACAAGCCAGGGACGAACAAGAAGACACAGTGCAATATTCAGGAAATTATGCACTGGCCCTTAATCTTTCATTGCCAGTACTGGTTGTACTTCGTGGTTTGACACGAGCGGAAATGGCAGCTCGAGCTCCACGAATCCATTCAGACACTTTTGCTCGCAATCGATGTCCATGCAGCCTACGTTCTGAACGTCGCGGATTTGGTGATTCTATGAAGCTGGATCTTGTAGCATTGAGATCAGCGACAGACTTGGCAGCTAGAGGCGATTGTCCAACCCCTCCAGTTTGATCTCTCCAAACTATGTCATCACAGGAATATGATCCATTACGAGCCACGTATGGCACACCAACGCGAGCTCGAAAGTTTGAAATTCTTTTCCGTAAACCATGACCACCATTACGATGAGAGCTGTCATCGGAGAAAAAGCTTCGTGCGTCTGTGGGGCTCGGTAAATTCCCAGAAAGATCAGCATGAGGAACGCCAAGATTCAAGCGGGAAGGCAAATTCAGCGATACCTGGCTTGGCATCATCTCAATAACATCCCCAGCTTGTTGATCACTATTCGTGCTAGGTCTCCGTGAATGAAGATGCCTGCTAACTTGTCGGAAGATATTGTCAATTCCACTGCTAGGCGTGAATAAATCCTTTGGACATGAAATGTGCAGATCATTGCTGGTCCTGGATTGATCTCCAGAAGCATTGTAGACCCTCACGGTTCCGGAAGGTTCTGAGCCTGTAGCTCGAGTGAGTCTCAATTTGAGCTTAGCAGGCTTGATGCCTCTGTTTTCTTCTTCTTGGGTAACCAAAAGTGAACTATTGCCTTGCGAACTAGCCCACGAGAAGGTCTCCTCATGTTTTCGTGCTCGGAGCTCCGAAGATGATGCCTTCTCCGTAACAGAGTCTCTAATTTTAAGCTTCAACTTCATGGGCGAAGAGCGAGGACCATGATTTTCTCTGATTGGATCAATTTCCTGTTCCTGGGTCGGGCTAGAAAATGATTCAGCTTGCTCCGTTGACTTTTTGACTTTTTCCTTTTCAATAGAAGGATTAGGTTTTGATAGGTCGATTGGTGATGAGCTTACTAAACACTCCTCGATTGTTTCAAAGTTCCTTTCAGGCGAAAACTCCGAGAGATGACAAGGAATATTAGCATCCGCAAGCGTGGACCTTCCAGGTACTGTCAATCCACGAATCGAAGAATCGGGTATCTTGGGGAGTGTCTTCATAAGCTGTGGCACGCTATTCTTCAGTTTTAATTCTCTTGCTGGTGAGATAGGCTTGGGCGCTAACATGGGCGACTCAGATCTAGCCATGATCTTGCTTGGAGCCTGATCACAAAGGCTCCGAAGCTCAGGTGGCCTATAATCTGGCAATTTACCCTTTTCGGTTCGTTCCTCATTGAGTTGAAGCCCGTCTTTGAGACTTTTATCGGTAGCGATACTTTGAGCATAGCTTTGCTCCGTTTTACTGATCTGTGATAAGGGAGGGCTGGTACCATGTACTGAAGGAGTATCAAAGTAAGACTCTCGAGGCAATGTTGGTGACATCATAGGGGTTCTCCGGCGCCCAGTATATTCATTACCGAAGGTATTAGACCGACCAGCGTCGTCGGTAGCCATCAGATCGGCTATTTCATTGAGACCATTGTCAATGGTGAACAGACCACTAGATCTGACTTTACTTGCACGCAAAGGATTGAATCTCGATGTATCGATACATTCATCTGTATTCTCCGTTGATTGCTGGAGCATTGACCCATTTGGAAGATTACCGGAAGATTGCTTGTCGGATGAGCAAATAATAGCTTTTCCTGCATCGTCATTTGTAGTGGTTTCCCGTGGCTCAGTGGTCGATGGAGGAATTCCTACCACACCTTCTATTTTTGTGGTCGGTAATGATGAAAGCCGTTGTTGATGTCCATCATTTGGAATCATGCTGTCAACTTCTTTAAGTGCAAGCTCAGTCTGCTTAACTTCAATTTCCCCACAGCCTGAGGTAATTGTGACTTCAAATTGTGGTGAAGGGTGTAGGCCAAACGCTCTTGATACCCGCGAGCTCAACTCTTGAGCATTGGCACCTAGATTCGACATATCAATCGAACTGGTATCGTCGAGGACACTGTTCGATGGCGCGGAGTTTTCAGAAATTTTCGCATCAATGCTAAGTGCTGCTCGATCATGCCCACTAGTGTTTGGAAATTCACTTCCACTTTCTGCACTGTTCTTCCTCATAGGATGTCGAATTATGGCTGTCGCCGAGGATGATGCACGAAGATGGGGGTGATTATTTCCGTTGAGCCTAGATGGATGACAATTGGCAAGAGGCAGAACTGCTGAACTCAAAGGGCGACCTTCGTGAATGGTTCTCTGCAGTTGAAATTGTGGTGGAGGCTCTAGGTTTGAGCGATTCTGGTTTTCCACTTCAAAGTCTTCGGTATAGTCATAATACAACGGTGACGGTTTTCCTGGTGTATTTGTTGCCGACTGTGACAAACTCGGCGGAGCAAAATTGATAGTTGAAGCAAGACTAAGTGTACTTCGAGCTGGAGATGTGTTGATCGAAGGCGGGCCGTTGCGGCGTTGCCAATCTGGCCCTATCATCCCATTCCCCTGTCGTAGGTTGGGACTTGGCGTACGTCTCTTTGGTGAAGGTTGGCTTAACAATGAAGGAGTTGATCGGTTCCCGTCTGGTCGTAGTGACAATGGTGGTGGTACTCGTTTCTGGGCGTATAGTGAAGCTGGAGAAGATACGTTACGAACCGCTCCCTGTTGTACGATATTAGCTAGAAGATAATTTGATAGCGGAAGCGTTATAATAAGAACTGAGCGACTAACATAAGGTATTCGATCAATCTCCGCGCGGCGACTATAGTCTATTCCGCCACCATCAGTGAGTGCCGGAGAAGAAGGCCTGAACCCAGGTCTCCTCAAGCGTGTTGGGTATGCAAATGGTGATCGAGGTCTTTGGACAAGTGCAGGTCCATCCTGCTGACTCCGAAGACTGGCATATGATCTTTGATTGGAAAGATTATATGCTGATTGAGATGCTGTCTGGGTCATGGAGTAGGATCGATAATCGGGATCCTCGAAGCCCCTGTGACTTGAATTGACCGACTTGACGCTGGCAGAATCATATAATGCTTTAACACCCGAGGAACCCCTTCTTGTGTAGGATGGCAGCCGTCTTCTATCATCAACTACGGGTACACCGTATGGCGAGAAAGTTGGTCGTGATCTCTGCAGATCATTGTCTCTATAGCCTCCATTGTTTCGTCGTGGCAATGCATTGGAAGTTTGAGATAAGCGTGATGGCTTGATAGAGAATAAACCAATATCCCCTGTCTCGGTTGTAGTTTTCAACATACTCTCAAAGCCTCTTGGTAACGAGGGCTGATTAATACCATCTTGGAAGCTTCTGATCGAGGATCCATTGCGTGTTGAAGCTTTGTCAAAACTCGCTTTCTGTCGCATAGGAGTCATACCACTGGGACCAGTCGAGCCATTGATACTGTTTCCAACACCGACACCACTGAATCCTCTTTCACGACTTATGGGCTGCTTTCCTGGTGGAACATTTGCCATTGTGGATACATTTGATGTATGTCCAGTGAATATGGTTCTTAATGGATTGAGGATAATACTGAGTGAAGTGATTAATAACTCTAGAGACAATCTAGAGAAATAGTATGCAGATATGAGTTAAGGTTAGAAAGAAGTGGCAGAAAGTGATTCGAAGCTGACCAAAAGATAATCCTCAGCCTGTGAGAACCTGTAGATTTACAGATGATGATGAGAAAAGAAGAAGAAGTGGTGGTTGAAGATAATACTTCTGAAAAACAAACAAATCGGTGAAAGGGAACATTAGATAATTGACGGGAAGTTGACACTGTTGAAAAAGTGAAAGGGGAAGGAAAAGCGCATGAGAATCGGAGGGCAGGTGCGTGAAGTACTCATTTGGGAAGGATCGAATGGTGACTTCTAGATCTGGTTGAATAGACTTTATTCCTTCTCAAGACTCTTCGAAAATCCGATTTGAAATGGTTATACCACCACCTTGATATCAATTCAGAATTCGATCATGTTGGATAGGTCTTTTTATACATCATCTCGAGCTCATATTTTATGATCACTTCACAAGCACCTTACGCTCTCCAAAAACTATTCGGAAAATTCTAATTGAAAGCAGATATTAGATGTACTATTTTGATACCAAGTCGGAATTTGACAAAATCAGGAATTTCTTTCTTATCTTTCTTATACACATCATCTTGAGCTTATATTGCATGTCCATCTCACCGGCTGTTTACATTTTAGATAATATATCATTCTTTTAGCAATCGATTTTCTTCCTCAAGACACTCAAATCCACTTCGGATTTGATATCTTCCCTGTATCCCCAATCTTCTTATTGTACTCGTATTTTCATGTCAGATATGTGGTTTTTATGAAAATCTTTTCCTTCCTCTAGTTCAAGAAAAATTGCAAGGAAATGCATCGATTATCTTGTGCCTATTGTACTTACAAACAGGCCAGCTCTAAGACATTGCCATGATAAGTATCATGGAGACTATGAAAATTCTCTGTCAATCGGAGTTTGTCAAATTATAATAGAGATTTGCATTCTGCGCAAGAGAGTTGTGTATATATCTCATGGATAAAACACTTCATGTTTTCCTGGCAGATTGAAGCTACAAATGCTCACACAAAATATGTTTTGAGTATGAGATATGTCTAAACCTTGACGAAGCCCTAGAGATTATCTGAGAGGACACTGTGGTACTCCTAATCTGTTGAGCCAATATTGTATGTCAGAATGGCTGTAAAGAGAGAGACGGATCAGCAACCCGATCCGAAGAGCTGTTCCGTTGTTTCAGATCACAACTTCACAAGGCATACTTGAACTCGAAGTATCGGCTTACTCAGAATTCCCGAGGTCATATTCAACAGTGGCAATTATTCATGATTGGTGGACTTTCCAAAATGTATGAACCTGTAAGTGAAGAAGCAAAGAGGAGGTGGCTGAACCGATCCTTACCTTCACTTACGCGCCTCGCCTGCCTCCTTCAGCTGAGGTTGACATTTCACAACTGTCAGTAATCTTACCTACATTTCCACACACAATCTAAGTACAGACAAGAGGTTCAATATGTATCAATCGTGCGCTGATACAATAGTGGTAGGAGAAGATGTGATGGGATCAGGTTGGAGATAGTACTGGAAGTTCAAAGTAGCCCACTCCTTGAAGAACGACTAGCCAGCTTTGCGGATGAATTACATATAAGTGTGATTACAGTTGCCGCCAGATCATCAATGAAGGCGGGGTTAAACAGGGGACCAGATCCATTTTGGATGTTTGATATGCAATACAAAGTATCCGAATTGACTACATAAATACTACAAGTACTATCTATGTAATGTTTGAAGCATGATATAGGAACGATAATGATATGTTGTCCTTTATTCAATTTTGGATTTCTAATGGTGCAAATGATTCCGCCTGATGTTATGTATGGGTTAAATTAGTCTTGGTACATCGTACCTATAAAGACCATTCGGCATAACATCGCTCTATGAAACTGTAATCTGTAATCGTACACAAAAATACTAATTAAAGACACGCTGTTATCTTAATCACTAGTGGGAAGGCTGACAAATTCACAAGTAGCCGAACCATCGAATAAAGGGAACACCTCTCCTCTTCTTCCTTATACCAACACAATCCATTATTTCCTTCCATAATCAACTTTCTTTTTTTAAAGACGTAAGTTTCATATCATCTTATCACATTGCTTTCTAAAAGTTTCGTTGTATTTGGATGCTCTTAGACCTTCACATCTCACACTTTCACATTGGCATCTTCCTCTAACGCATTGACAATATAGGTCGTTGAATTGACATACCTTCAATATGCGTTATCTACCATGTGTTGCATTGGCTTTTGCATCGGCTGCAATCGCTTCGGCTTTTGATGTAACTTCTCTTACCAAGGAAACATTCCCAGATTTCGTCAAGGAGAATGATTTGGCCCTTTTAAAGTGTAAGTTTCTCTGATATAATCCATTTGCCTCTTGATGAACTACCAACTAACTCTTCTATTCTATAGTTTTCGCACCTTGGTGTGGTCACTGCAAAGCATTGGCCCCTGAGTATGAAGAAGCTGCTACAACATTGAAGGAGAAGAAAATTGCCTTGGCCAAGGTTGATTGCACAGAAGAAGCCGACCTCTGCCAAAGCTTTGGTATTGAGGGTTACCCAACTCTCAAGGTCTTCCGTGGCGCAGACAATGTTTCGCCATATTCTGGCGCAAGAAAAGCCCCAGCGTGAGTAGATAAATCTTATTAGCAGCATATTCATTAGCTAATAAACATGTATAGGATCGTCTCATACATGATCAAACAATCTCTCCCCGCCGTCTCAATCTTAACCAAGGATACATTGGAGGATTTCAAGACTGCCGACAAGGTAGTTTTGGTTGCATACTTCGATGCTGAGGACAAGACCTCAAACGCCACCTTTACCTCAGTCGCAGAGAAACTCCGTGACGACTACCTCTTCGGTGCCAGCAATGATGCAGCTTTGGCCAAAGCCGAGGGTGTTAGCTTCCCATCCCTTGTTCTCTACAAGTCATTCGATGAGGGCAAATCTATTTTCTCAGATGCTTTCGACGCCGAGGTTATTGAGAAGTTCGCAAAGACTGCATCTATCCCATTGATTGGCGAAGTTGGCCCAGAAACATACGCTGAATACATGGCCACTGGAATTCCATTGGCATACATTTTCGCCGAAACCCCAGAGGAGAGAACTACTCTCGCCGAGACTCTTAAGCCACTCGCTGAGAAGCACCGTGGTGCTATCAGCTTCGCAACAATTGACGCAAAGGCTTTCGGAGCTCACGCCGGTAACTTGAACCTCGACGCTGACAAGTTCCCTGCTTTCGCAATCCAAAACACTGTCAACAACAAGAAATATCCTTTCGACCAAAGTGTTGAGATCACTGAAGCTTCCATCAGCAAGTTCGTTCAACAATACATTGACGGAAAGGTTGAGCCAAGCATCAAATCAGAGCCAATCCCAGAGAAGCAAGAAGGCCCAGTTCAAATTGTCGTCGCTCACAACTACGATGACATCGTTTTAGATGATAAGAAGGATGTTTTGATCGAGTTCTACGCTCCATGGTGTGGACACTGCAAGGCTCTTGCACCAAAATA
This sequence comes from Sclerotinia spermophila, assembly GCA_038090695.1. NCBI lineage: Eukaryota > Fungi > Ascomycota > Leotiomycetes > Helotiales > Sclerotiniaceae > Sclerotinia > Sclerotinia spermophila. The sequence continues at coordinate 41,351 of JBBMOJ010000199.1, read as the reverse complement.
CGATATCCTGGCTGGTCTTTACGCTGATGCCGGTCACAATGACAAGGTTACCATTGCTAAGGTCGATGCTACTCTAAACGATGTTCCAGATGAGATTCAAGGTTTCCCAACCATCAAGTTGTACAAGGCTGGTGACAAGAAGAACCCAGTCACCTACAGTGCTAGCCGTAGCATCGAAGATTTGATCAAGTTCGTTAAGGAGAATGGTCAACACGAGATTGAGGTTACCTATGATGAGAACGCTGCTGCTTCCCCAGAGACAGAGAAGCCAATCGCCGAGTCTTTGGCCAAGCAAGCAGAGGCAGCTACTGAGTTTGATGAGAGCGCTGCTGAGGAGGCCAGTGAGACCGTTTCAAGCAAGGGTGATGAGGCCACCGGGACCGCAGCTGCTCCTGAGGATCATGACGAGTTGTGATTTAATTTCGAGGACAAATTTGGGTTTCATTCGTTTCATGTATCCGTAGCTTAATTGCGATGGATTCTTGGGTTGGGGTTCTTTGAATTGTTAAAGACAATACATTAGGTGCAACATTGGAGCAAAATGAGAAATGTTTATTTGATTATCTGATTTCCACCCGTGATAAAATTATTGTCTGAATTGTGTAGATCTTTCTATGTTAGCTTGATCGATGGGTAGCTACTTTATTAGAGTTCTGTCAAAATATATGAAAGTGATTGATTGGTGGTGCTGTAAATCGTGAAATCACCCCGCACCCTTTGGGCCAAAAATATTCGCGCCTCAGGAACGTATTTGGTCGGCCGGGGAAAGCTCCAAACAAAGCTTGATCTCCAACAAAACATACAAAAGATTCGGAAAGAGGCCGGTTAAAGAACTCCGCACCACGACGTAACAAAGCGACTGAGGGATTTTCGATCGTCATTTCATTTCCATACTATCAACCACTTTATTGCGAATTCGAGATATAATTCTATAAATACAATGGCATCGCGCATTTTATCACCAGCAAGCAGAGTGCTTCGCGCACCAGTAGTGAGAGCTACAAGAGGTTTTTCGATGAGTGCGAGAAGAGCTGCTCAGATTACGGAAACTCCTTTGCCAGTTAGGAAACCTGTTGGAGCCTTTAGGGGAGGGTGAGTTAGGTATTCTTTTCTTTTTGGGGGGTGATCCTCGTGTGGAGGGGAGAGGGAGGGGAAATATGGGAGGGGAGGGGTTTAGAATTTGACCCGTTCGACCGATTCGATGGGTTCGAGGGAACGAGAGGAAAGGATACATACAGTTGGATGAGGATAAGAGCTAATTTGAATACGAATTTTAGATTGACTGGCTTCTTACTCGGATCAACCTTAGCCGGTGCGGGAGTTTACTATTATATTTTGGAGGAATATAAGGTTAGCAATGAGTTGTTGACGGAGGATATTTATGTGAGTTTTAGTCCTGTTTTATATCGTTACGATTTGGAGAGAATGATGTTGCGGACCGGGGGGGAGTAAGGGAGGATTCAATGATGAGGGAAGTGGGCTGGGCGAGAATAAGGCTAATCACGGCACAATACAGAGCCTGCAAAATTCAGTACAGAGAGTCCACATATATGTCCAATCGCTAGAGGAAAAGCTTGCGGATTTGGAGAAGAAGAAGAAATAGGGGAGAGGTTAAAAAGGAAGCAGATAGCATGGGATTGGACAAGCGATTGCGAGAAAAAGGCATAGCGCGGAGGAAGCTGTAGGAAGAGGTTGTAGGTGGAAGGAGATGGTGTATAATATCCGAAATGCGATACGATGAGTTGATTTGATTTGATGAATGTCATTGCGAGCTGCGAGCATAATGCTAGGTTTACAGGAAATAAGAAACATCTCCAAGTACCTCATGGTGATTTTGCGTGGTGGGGTGTATGCGAACTTGGAGCTTCTTTGGAGTGATATAAAGCTTTGACTGTAGTGCAGATATATTGTTCGACTGGAATTGAATACTTACAGCTTCAGGAAATAAGCACATTGATTTTAAAGAGATTTTTTAATTTTATATTCCATAACTTCATATCGCGCAAAAGCTCACCCTTTACAATATTCAGCCTCGCCTCGGCATTTACAAATAAAAACTTATCAACTCTTTCTTCCTTCCCTTCACAACATCTTCTCCCATCCCCTCAAAGCCGCATACAAAAATGAATTTCGGCGTCCTCGAAATCGCGCCCTCAAAATACGTTCCAGCCCCAGGCTACGCATATGTACCCGATGTATCCAATTCGCCACAAATAGGTTTACAGCCTTCAGCACGACGCGCTCGCGGCCCAGCTGGTGCGGGACTGGGTGCGGAAACGACGAAGAAACAGGATGCGAAGATATTAAGAGAGTTGGCGCAGTTGGATAGGGAAAATCATAGGGATGTTAATATACCGGTTACGGGAGGAGGGAAGGGAAAAGAAGGGGGGAGAGGTATGTGATTTTCTTGAGGCTTTCAAGGGAGAGGAGGAGAGGAGAGGCGTGGTGGAGGAGATATATATGCGCAAAATACTGATTGATACGAAAATAGGAAACCAATCCAAACTCACCCCCTCCGTCCGTAAAATCCTCGCCTCCCAAAAAACATTCGCAAACCATCTCTCCGATTTCGAAGCCCTCTCCTCTCTTCCCACATCCACCACCACCACCACCACCCAACAACCCGCTACCCCCACAATCTCTACTCCCAAAGTTGCTCCCGCCCCGGGTTTCACCAGCACCGGAAAACGAAGCCATAAACGAAAAGAACCGCTCCCCCCCGGCATCGAGCCCCCAAAGCGCAGCCACAAGAAAAAAGATCCCAACGCGCCTGCGATTTCCACACCATTGAGAAAAATGAGCACACCTATTATGAAAACCGAATCTGCAGCTGCAACTGCAATCTCTACACCCACATCTATCTCCAACCCGTCTGAAACCACATTCGCGCCCTTCCTCTGCTCACTGCCTCCGCCAAAACCGCACCCCAGAGATAATGATCCGTTGTTGGTTTCCCGAGTCCCGAATCTGCCGAGTGTAGAGGAGATGGAGAGGTTGCTGGAGATACCGCCGCTGAGCTATAATGAGGCGAGAGGCGGCTGGACGGATGAGGATAGGAGGAAACCCGGGAGAGTGTTCTGTGAGGTGTGTGGGTATTGGGGAAGAGTGAAGTGTATGAGGTGTGGAGGGAGGGTGTGTGCGTTGGAATGCTTGGGGACGCATAAGGAAGAGTGTTTTAATAGGTATGGTGCTTAGGAGAAGGCTGGATGTCAAGACGCCGTAGAAAGTTAGTGGCAGATGTGAAAGTTGTGAATTACTGGTGTTGGGATTATGGGACGAGATAAGCAGGCAGGTCAAGAGGAAGAATGAACTCCTTGATGGATACTTTCAAGATTGTACGTATGTATATTTAGTTTCACATTAGGATAGATACCCTGGGGGAAATGGAAAAGAGAGAAAGTCAGGAGTTTAAGTGACGAAGGTCTATGGGTACAAAGATCCAGATATTTTGATTCGTGTTAGATGGCGTATGGCTGATGATCATGGAATATAGATGATTGTGTTCGCCCATATTCCACCTCTCTGTCCTTTTATCTATCTATCTTTCTACCCATCCACCCTACTATTCCAATCCTACCGTCTCCTCCCCACACCCCCTCCCTCCGCCCTCTCAGCCAACGCCACAACCTCCCCAATCCCACTCGCTTCCTGCTCATCCTCCAAAGCCATAACCTCCTCTCTACAATCCCACCACTTCTCCTCACTCATCTCAAACGCCTTCGTTTTAATTTCCTTCACACTCAGCGTTTCCGGCTGGATCCCCTTCCACCGAAGTCCCGTCATCAACGCCTCTTGCCATTCATTACCCGTGCGCTGGAAGAAATCGCGACGACTTTCAAAGGGTCGCGGATGCGGGAGATTGTCGTCTGGACTGGCGGACGCGGTATCGGGTGTATCGTCGAAGGATTCAGACGCAGGAGTACTCGAAGACGCGTCGGGGAGCTGCTCGGAGGAAAGAGATTCTTTCTCCTTGCGCTTGGATTTGCGTGTGCTTACGCTGTGGAGATGTTTCTTTTCTTCCATTTTCGCATCGCCGTCTTCATCATCCTCTTCCTCCTCCTCTTCTTCGTCGTCGTCGTATTCCTCCTCGTCGTCTTCGTCGTCGTCGCTATCTTCTTCGCTGCCGAACCAGTTCTCGGGCTCCCGTCTGAAGATCTCCTTGACGCCATCCATTTTGCCGAGATCAACCGCATACATCTCATCGAATGTGAATTCGCGATCGCCTTTTTCGTATGTGCCGCCGTAGATGTAGAGAACATCGTCTTGCACAGCCAATTGTGCATTAAATCTCACGTGGGGAAATTCCGTCAGAATCTGCTTGGCAGGTAAGGCATCTTTCTCTTCATCTTCTGGTGTGGACGTGTCGATCTCCATATCGTCTGCATCCGCTAGAGATTTTCCCGTTTCTAGCGCTGCGAGATTCCGTAATAGCTCTTCCTCGTTCGCTTGACCTCTTCCTCTTCGGCCTCCTCGCTCGTTTCCTCCGGTGTTTTTCTTTTGAGCTCGTGGTTTACGGAGAGAGAGAGGGAAATATCGATTTCGTTCAATGTTCCATGCAAACAATGTATTGAAAAATTCGCTATCGATCCCTTCCTCGGATTCCTCAACATCGTGTACACCGCCAAATTGTATACCACGGCCTTTGTGATACGCCATGGTAGCGCCTGCACGAGGTGGATTCGGTGTATTTGCTGGTTTCTTCCTGCGTTCCCAACGCACCGTGGGAGGAGCGGGGGTCGATGTGTCAGCGGGTTGGGTAATGCGGAGATAGAAACAATCTTGATGGACCATGGGTTTGAGGACATTGCGCATAGCCATTCCGCCGCCTTTCATCTGTTTCCCTGAGATGTTTGTTTTAACGCGCGAATAGCCTCCGTATAATACGGCGCCGTTTTCGTGCGGGAGAAAGGTGAAGGAGGATCGGGCATCGGGTTTCTGAGTCACTGGGGGAAGAACCGGATTGTGCCAGATGAAGTTGGAGGTGTCGTAGATCCAGAGGTCGGAAAGATATTTGGTTGCTTGGGATGTGTCTTGGAAACCGCCAAAGAGGATAATGTAGTTTTTGTAGTAGGTCATGCGGTGTCCGCTACGAGCGGGAGGAGATTTGCCTTTGGTTTCTAGACGTGTCCATTCACGTTCCGACGGGTTGAGGTGCCAGAAATCCTGTGTGTTGTTAGTGTATCCCGTATAAATCATCTATAGCCCAATACTTAAGTCTAAAAGCATGAGACATGATGATGTAACGTGAAAAAACTCACATTATAATGATAGAAAGTGCCCTGTTTCGGACTCGAAAATTCCCCTCCAAACAAGTATATCCCCCCCGCATTTCCACCTCTGCACCACGCATGACCAGATCTCGGCAATGGAGCATTCGGGCTAGTAACTACATGCCACTCATCCTTATTAACCGCATACACATACAAATCATTGAAGAAAGTCGCCAACGCCCCATTGAAATACTCTCCCCCGAACAAGAATAATTCATTCGCATTACTCGGACTAGCGATGAGAGTTGAAGAGGCTCTTGGTTTAGGAGGCTCGCAAACGACTTCTGTGATCTTCAGAAAGGACACTTGGGCTTTAGCATACTCGGCAAGAACGGAATCGAGATTGATCGATTCATTGTCGCTGTCGTCGGCGGATTTGGATTTCTGAGCTTTAGACTTTTCTTTCTTGTCGGCCTTCTTTTCTTGCTTTTGTTTCTTTTCCGCGAGCTTCTTCTTTTTGTCTTCGGATTTGGATTTCTTGTCTTTAGCCATCTTGAATGATCGGATAGTAGACCAGAAGATAGATATCGAGGGGTATAAATATCACGTGACTAGTAAGAATTGAGTCAGCGATTTTGCAGGAGTAGTGCGTGAAGATATGATGGTTTAATATATGTTGTCAATCCTCTGGTAGTTTATATTCCAGTCCGAAGAAGCTTGAAGCCGTATATATGATTTTGTACGTTGTATCATGTAGCCAGTGAGTGGAAGACTCTGCAAGCACGGGATTTGCCCAATTCTCAACCATTGAAATGATAATATTGAGCAACGATAACCATAATACTACTACAACTGTACTCTTTCCTTCATCTCAAATATGTCTGTAACTATGTAGGTAGAGAGAAGTATTGAGTATCACATACCTTTCAAGATTTTCCGATTCTTATCCCAACCAACTTTTTCTTTTCTTCTTTGTTCAAGATATCGATGTTTACTCTGTGTATTGCTTGGTGGGGTGAATTGTGTGATAGTCAAGCTGGACTGGACAAAAGCAATCCATCACCCTTGAGCGGTAGTAATATTGAGGCGACATGGCCCCACGTTTGCATAGATAGGAGGAGTAGGTAGCTCTAAGATATACATGAACATATCTAGAGATTATATCTTCATATAAGTCACATGTGAAAATACTAATACTAATAAGTCGATAACATTCGCTATAACTTATATAAAAGCAGTAATCCTTCTTTATATTCTCCAAGTATTATACTTGGATAGGTGTAACTTATTACAATCTCATTCTTCCCGCCATCCTTTGCTTATCTTTCTTTAACCGTGAAATATTAAATTCCCTACACTTCAGTCAGCGGTGTGCCGTTTTAGCAATTTTTATATATTATCTATTTGGACTTGCCTTTTCCTGATTTATACAATCACTTTTTCTCGAGATTCTGCTTATGCTCAATCTCAACAAACAACTCTTCAAATTGTTAAGGACAACGCCAGCCTCCAGACTACCGGGCAAAATGTCCTTATCTCAGCTTGTGGACTCAAAAACACATTTGATACCAGGTAAGATATTATTGGAATTTTGTTTTCTCTATTTTCTTTATATGTTCTTGTTCTTGTATCTATCATGGCCAATTCGTTCTCATCTGCTCAAATTGAGCCATATCTACATTCAACCTATGACTTGAAATGTTCCTTATCTGAATCTATGATTGTTTTCCATTCAATCCCACTAGGCAAGAAATAAAAATTAACATATCTGTAGGAAAACTGAAAGTTTCAGAGCTATTCTTCGAGGTTCCTTTGGAGTGAGCAGCATCCCTAGAGAATTCCTCACACTCCAAGAAAATAGCAACGAGTATCTGCTTGTGAGAATAATACTCTAACTCCAGCTTATCTAGCTACTCCAATGAATCAAAAGGTTCAATTCGAATCTTTGCACGCAGTGTAATAAAATATGAGAATCCAGCCACAAAGCCAACAGAAGAAGAAGCCCGCAAGTCTTCCCAAAAGCCCTGGTTTGTTTACCTCCAAGGCGGACCAGGTTTTGGATGCAGACCGCCTCAAGATGCTCCAATTACCAATGTAGTCCTTGATAAAGGTTATCAGATGTTATACATTGATCAGCGTGGAACTGGATTGAGTAATCCTATTTCAGCTGGTACTTTAGCTTTACAGGGAGATGCTCAACGTCAAGCCGATTATCTTAAGCATTTCAGAGCTGATAATATCGTGAGGGATTGTGAGGCTATAAGAAAGATACTCACTGCTGATTATCCTGAAGAACTCAAGAAGTATGTGATTTTCTTCTCCCTCTTCCGAGTTTTTATTTCCAGTTGTTCCAACACCCCAAAACATTATGTTCTTTTCATCCCTCCAGAACTTCGTCTCTCGATATGCACCCGTTCAGTTATCTCCAACATTAGTTTCACGTTATTGGAATCCAGAGTGAACGCCCGCTAATATCATACAGATGGTCTGTGTTTGGTCAATCATTTGGCGGTTTTTGCGTTCTCACATATCTCTCTTTCCATCACCAAGGTCTCCGGGAAGTCTTCACCAGCGGTGGTCTTGCCCCAGTTGGTCACTCAGCAGATCGAGTCTATCGTGCTACCTTCCAAAAAGTCATTGAGAGGAACCGAGCCTACTATCAAAAATTCCCCGAAGATGTTGCTGTTATTCAAGGCCTGGCTATTCACATTAGCGCCAAAAATGGACTACAAATGCCATCTGGTGGTACATTGACTGTGAGAATGTTCTTGACTATGGGTATTCAGTTTGGGTTCCATGGTGGGCTGGATGTAGTTCACGACATTGTGTTAAGAATGAGTTCGGATTTGGATCAATATTCGTTTATTACTAAACCTACTCTCAAGGCTATTGAGGATGTAGTTAGGTGAGCATTATTCATTCTGCTATCCAAACTTCCAATATCCTTAAGCTTCCACCTTGATAGATGATAACTGACATTCCGATATCAAGTATGGATAACAACGTGATTTATGCCATCTTGCACGAATCCATCTATTGCCAAGGTAAAGCCACAGACTGGGCCGCCGATAGAGTAAGTTCACGCTTATTACACCTCATCATACCTGGATACAAAACCTAACCCTCCAACTAGGTAGGCAAATCTCTCTCCGAATTCAAATGGCTCCACGGACGTCCCCGTTCCCCCTCCTCCCTAATCAGCGAACCGCTCTACTTCTCCGGTGAAATGATTTATCCCTTCATGTTTGAAACCTCCCCCGAACTATCCGCCATCTATCCCGCCGCCAAAATCCTAGCCGATTACTCTAATTGGCCCCCTCTATACGACGAATGGCAATTAGCCCGAAACGAAGTTCCCATGTATGCAGCAACGTATGTCGATGACATGTATGTGGATTTTGGGTTGGCGCAGGAAACAGTTAGATTGGTGCGGGGATGTAAGCAGTGGGTTACTAATGGGATGTATCATGATGCTGTGAGGAGCAGGACGGGAGAAATGATGGCGGAACTTTTTGGGTTGAGAGATGATGTTATTGATTAGTGGGGGAGGGAAGAGGAGATGGGGGAAGGGCGGGGAGGAAGGGCGGGGAGGAAAAGTGGAAGAAGAGAGGAGAGGAAAAAGATCATAAAGTCCAATGAGTTACGATAATGCGAGTCTAGCATACCACACGTTTGAATTCAAGCCATCAACTTCCAAGTTTAGCACAATACCATCATGTTACCAATTGATTGGTCTTATGCAAATATTCTCATCCCCCTTACCTCTTCCAATAGTCTTGGATACAAAATCTTAGAACTCTAGAGAAAAGAGTCGATGATTCCAATCGTACCATCTTCCCTCTTCCCTCTTCCCTCTTCCCATTTTTCTTAAAATAAAAATCAAGGAGGAAAAATACATAATACTTTTATACCACACCATAACCATACCATACTATATCATATAACCCAATAATATACAAATACCCAAGCCCCCAGATAGTTAATTAGTCAAACAATCAAATCCACATACCCCAAGCTCATCCCTCATCCCCATCTCACTACACCCCTCCTCGCTACCCACAATCTCTCCCCCATAATTAATCTTCAACCCCCGCCACAGAGCCCGATATCCACAGCGTATTAGAAACACACTATTCCTCTTCCTCCTTCCTTCCAATAAACATAACAGCATTAGCATTATAATAATCCCATAAACACCCCATTCTATACCTATACCTATAGGTTTCCCATATCCAATGATATGAATCATCCCGGTGAGGTGAGCACTTGAGTGATTTTTTTAATTTGTGGTTTCAAGTTTATTATGAGTAAGAGTAAGAATAAGAATCTATTTTTGGATTTATTATTTATTAGTGTTCGGAAACTGGGGTATATGAGATTTTGGGGATGGATGGGGGTTGGATGTATGATGTAATTGATATGATATGAAATGATATGAGATAAGATTTGAGGAATGGGTTGTGGATAATTAGTTAATCAAATTTATATAGGCGGATGGTTGATCGTAGTTCTTCGATGGGTAGAATTGTTCTGTAGATAGGTGGGTAGGTGGGTAGGTAGGTTGGTAGGTATCGAGTTTGATGTTATGACTTATATTGCTTCGAATGAGAGAGAGAGAGCTTTGAACCTTCAACGAAGTCCTAGGTACTCTGTACGATATGTGGGAATCTGGGTATACTGTTTATTCATTCCGCTTGGGAAAGTACTCTATTTATTTGTTTACGTTTATAGAAGTACGATGATATGAGTTTCTAAGTGTCTGGTATCTAGTATTTGATTTTCCGGATCCTGTTACTAAATAGATGACGCTGATATAATACAGATGATATCTCTTCTCAAATACCTGCTAATAATTATTTCCCAATTCCTACCCCGAAACTCCATCGTAAAGTCATTGTTAATTCCTCTCCTCGGAAAAGTGATCTAAAAATCCAACTCCAAAACACCTGGTCTTATATCCTTTTCCTTTCCCCACAGATACCACATAAAGCAACATCTCCCGCATTAACATACAAACCACCCTTGCAAATTGAGCTTGCACATTTCCACGAATCATGTACATGTTCGGGACGGAGGACATGGGCGCAAATTGTGCAGGTAAGGGAATGGGGTGGGTTTTCTAGGGAGCAGACTGGGCAGGTTGTTGGAGATTGAGAGTTGGTTGTTGGGGGAACGTGGGGGGGTGGAGCTGTTTGCGATTTGGATGCAGAGGCTGTGGTGATAGGTGATTTCTTTGTAATAGAGGTGATTTTTGCGGATGCAGTATTTTTCTCGACATTTCCATTCCGAGCCGGCGCCTGTAACCCCGACGATTCACCGCCACTTGGCTTGAATTTCTCTCCCGATTCCCGCTTAACCCCTGATGAACTATCCGATTTGAAATATCTCTCAATACTCTTCATCCCTCTCAGCTCCTCAAATTCCCTCTTAGCATTTTCATTATCTCTATCCTCATCCTCACAAACTTTTACCATCCCTCTTCCATTTCGATCTACAAGTCTACTTCCATCAAGATCAAGCGCATCATCTGGTTCAGGATGAATGTAAACTTCGTCTTCCGCATCACTTTCTGCTTCGCTATCTGTGACTAGATCTTCGTCTTTAATATCTGGCTCTTCTTTCTTAACTTCAAAACGAGCCAATGCTGCTGCCGCTCGAAGTTCTCGGCCTCTTTTGCTACTGGCTACTTTTGGCTTGGAGAGATTTGTTTTGCCTTTTTCGAGAGCAGCTTTTGTGGCGACGTCTTCTCCTACTGTGGTTGTTTGAGTTACTATTGTGCTTCGAGATTGAACAAAGGGTTTAGTGTTGATAGGAGTTAGATGCGAGACTCACAGGTAACTCCATTAACACCAAATTTCTTTCTAATTCTCCTCTCTTTCTGCTCCTTAAAAGTAATCTTAGGTTTTGCCTTCCTCTTCTTCCCACCACCTCTCGACTTGAAAGTCCCACCACATAAATGTTCCGGCAATACTTCTTCCTCACCCAATTGATCTCCCATAAACGCACCATCTTTCAATAGCACACCTTGTCCCCAAAGTCCATCACCTGTATATCCCCTCTCCCAAAGTCCTTTCATCTCTGCCGCATATTCATTCCTAACTTTCCAGAAAGCCCCAGAATGATTCATCTGTTTGCAATGCGCCAACTCATGCATCATGACCATTTGAACAAATTTAAATGGGAGCCATCTTCCTGTTGAAGGCGATTTCAATACAAGTTGTATTACTTCTCCGTTATTGAAATTGCGACCTGCATATTTGATTAGTATATCCAGAATGAACTGAGAAGAGACTGGGAATCATACCCCAGAATTCTAAATTGGGAGGATATTCTTCTAGTGATGCGACGGCGAGATGATGTTTGTTCATTATGGGAGTACATTGTGCAGCGATTCGTTCCAGGAATTCTTGAGATTTGGATTGATCTTCTCCAGAGAGGGGTTTGATGAAGACGATGTTATTATTTGGTTGTGTTTTTTTGGCGTTGATTCTTTCCCAGCCTAAAGGCATAATGTCTGATTTTTTAAAGAAGTAGATGGAGATAGGATTATGAGCTAGCAGAATATCATCTTCTTATGTATGTTGAGAAGGCAATTGAAGGTATTCTAGTAGCTGGCGATGGAAAGATGCAGATGCGATGAGAGGGGGGCGATAACGATAAGACTTCATGGAAAACAGGTTTTGGACGCCTAGTCACGTGACATACAAGCTCATCCACAGCCGATGGTTCCATTTTACTGGGGCCGTCTTATCTCCCCGACCTTGACCGTAAGAGTGACCTCTTACGGTCATGGGATTACCAAAAGCTTGATTGCCGTTTCGTATGCCGAGGCCCGAATGAGGGTTTCCATGTACCCGAGGCCGATAACAATCATTTTGCCAATACACTAAAAATAGATTTCTTATATAAGAATCTTAGAAAAAAAATTTGTATTATAATTTTTTTTTAGTTATTCCGATCTAAATATTTTTTAATTTGATATATAATCTTAAATAAATTAATAAATTAATTAAAAAAGTAATAATTATATTAAAATTAAAATTAGTATTAGTATTAGTATTTAAGATAAGTGTACTTGAGTATTATATATTAAGTTCTTTTGCTTTTAGACTTTTATTTTTTATATACACTTACTCCAATTAATTGATTCAATTACTAATATAGGGCTTATCCTAAAAGTGATTACAGATTTTGGAAGCTCTTACTAGATTTAGTATAATTATTACTTTTCTGATTGTATTATTTATCTATTTATTTAAGGTTATATATTGAATTGAAGAATATTAGAAAATATTAAGAGGTATTCGAATAGAATTAATCTATACCTAGTATTCAGCGGTTACTTATAATCATTCAAAAGATATTTTTGAATATATTTTATTATAAACATACTACTAAATACTATATACACTTTTATTTAAGGCAAAAATATATTTTTAGTATATTAGCGAAATGATCATGATCGGCCTCGGTACAAAGTATATGATTCCCTAAGTCTTGATAAATGAATGACTCCGGAGAGCCTGGCAATTGCCGTTCCAATATTCAAGGCAATTAGCTTGAAGCTATTGTGGTATGAGGTCGTGTGCTCTTCTTTAGTATTACCCAGATACTTGTATCTATTTTTACTATATATACTTCTATTTCCTTTGAGATGTACTTCACCTCTTGCATGTACAATCCTGCTACACTTTTCCAAGTTTATTGATATATTGCCTGCACTTCTCTTTTGCTACCATCTCATAAACCAAACCGAAGTCTTCCCAATAGTAACCTATGATGTCAACATCTACTCAACCCGGGAAACCGTTCCATATCGCCATCTGCGGTATGTTTCAACCAAGAACAAAAAGTAAACCCTACCTAACAGCTCTATAGGCGGTGGTATCGGTGGACTATGTATGGCAATTGGTCTCATAAAACAAAACATCCCATGCATAGTGTATGAAGCTGCTTCTGCTTTTGCAGAAATTGTATGATTACGTCATGTCTTTCATAACTTACTCTGAAGCTTATATTCTATAGGGTGCAGGAGTATCATTCGGACCCAATTCCATCAGAGCAATGGAATTGATAGATCCAGCTATCAAACAAGGTTTCGACAATTGCGCAACCTACAATGGATCGTCAGAAGAAAGAGACATCTGGTTTGATTTCCGGATAGGTACAGCCGAAGAAGGTTGGAAAGAGTTCAAAACCGGGAAACCGCCAGTGAAAGAAGGAGACTTCCTAGCCCAAGTCGTGGCGAAAGGTTATGGACAAGCTTCTGTTCACAGAGCGCATTTCCTTGATGAATTGGTTAAATTGGTTCCAGATGAAATTGCACAGTTCGGGAAGAGAGTTGAGAAGGTAGAGGAGAAGGGAGATAGGCTGTTGATGACTTTTCAGGATGGAACAACGGCAGAGGCGGATGCGGTGATTGGGTGTGATGGTATTAAGTCGAGGACGAGGCATACGGTTCTTGGTGATGATCATGAAGCCACCTTACCGGTATTTAGTGGAAAGTATGCATATAGAGGTCTGATTCCCATGGAAAAAGCGATTGGAGCTGTTGGCGAATCTTTGGCCAGAAATAGTCAAATGTATCTAGGCCATAAGAGTCACGTAAGTATCTACCCCTTATGGCATTCAATTTATACTGACATCATTCTAGATCCTAACATTTCCCATCGAAAAGGGCGCCACAATGAATGTCGTAGCATTCCAAACTAAACCGGATGGAAAATGGGAGAACGAAAAATGGGTTCTCCCAATGAAAGAATCAGACATGTTCTCCGATTTTGAAGGTTGGGGTAAAGATGCAAAACACATTTTATCACTTATGGAGAAGCCAGACGTCTGGGCTCTCTTCGATCATCCGCCCGCTCCGACTTACTACAAAGGTCGACTTGTGCTCTTGGGCGACGCAGCTCATGCAACTACTCCCCACCAAGGAGCCGGTGCGGGCCAAGCTATTGAAGATGCGTTTGTTTTGAGTAATTTACTCGGAGATTGTAAAGAGGTGGGTGATATTGAAAGGGCGTTTAGAGCGTACGACGAGATTAGGAGGCCGAGGAGTCAAAAGGTAGTGAAGACGAGTAGAGAGGCGGCGGCACTTTACGAATTTGAGAATGAGGAGGTTGTGGGGGGTGATGGGGTAGATGTGGATATTGAGAGTATGAAAAAGATGTTGAGGGAAAGGTGCAAGTGGATTTGGGATGAAGACTTGGAGGCGCAGTTAGCGAGTGCTAGGGGCATTGTGAGGGGACGGGGCGAGAGGGCGAATCTTTGAAAGGTGGGTCGAGTTTGAAATGGCGGTTGTATAACGACCACTGTCATGTATGTAGGATACGATAGAATAGCTATATATTTTTGTTGCCACAAAATATAAAAAGGCCCCCAGGGCAAGTACAGAGAGCTACAAGAAGGAGTAGTTTATCAATATAATATTATTCTGAAAAAGAAATTGCTCATCCCACTTTGGCAACTTTGTGCTTATTACTGCATGATCAATCAACGTATGTAGTAGAATTCTTTGCTCTATTATTTCTGGTGGGGCACATTCTCACCAAGTCACTTAATTTAGATTCCTCGCTTCTGTTAGTTCCCAGTTTCATCTTGATTAAAGTCTCCTGCAGGCTTGTATTCATGAGAAGATAATCTACACCTGAGTATCTCGGTAATAAATGCCTAGCTTACACACCAGGAGCAACGAGAACCCATATCTCTAAATATCCTCGAATGTCAACTACGTAAATCCCATCGCATCTCCCACCATAAGCCTCTGCCACTTCTCCACACACTCCCCAATTCTCACCAACACTCCCGCAGCAAGTAATCTCCTCTTCTCATCCTCCTCACTCCCCGTGTCAATCCCTCTAAAAACACCATCAACCCACTCCCTCGTCTCCAATAATTCTCTCCCATGTCTTTCAGCTAGACCCCTAAGATCCCCATCATTGATCTCCAAAATTGTTATGAAAGAAAATAACAACGCTTCTTGCACCACCGTATCCGTCATCGCTTGCGTTCTCAAACTAAGACACAAGTCCCAGAATTCGCTCGTCATCTGTGGAAGACTTAATGTTGATTGGCCTGAAGAATGAAGGATGATACTAAGGGTTTTGAGAAAGAGACTGAGTAGATAGGGTTGGAAAGCGATGTTGGAAGAAGAGTTTGAACCGTAGGCTTTGAGGTGAATGAAGAAGCGACCGGTTAGGGGGAAGAAAAATGAGTTCGAGACGATTTTGGCAAGGGCGTTGGAAATGGGTTTTTTGCGATTCTTCTCGACTTCGAGACGCGAGGAGAATGTGCGGATTTTGAGGATGTTGGGACCGCTCAGGTTGTCTGCTGTTTGGGCTGCAAGAGGCGCGAGGAATGTCTTTTGAAGGGCGCTACTTAGAGCTTCGACTGGGTTTGCGGTTGCGCTAAGAGCAGTGAGAGCGGGTTTTGAAGGGGATGGGGAATAATATCTGTGCATTGCTTCTGGGAGCTTTTTGGAAGGGAAGGAAGATGAAGATGAAGACGGCCCAGTGGCATGAGTGAGAGACTTGTCTTCGGAACTATGACCACCTAGCTCTCGGGCTCCTAGACCGAGCGTGGTAAGAACAGAAGCACGCTGAGCTAGAGAGTAATCGCCGTCGAAGAATGTTTTCGAAAACCATTGGCCCATTTTTTCTGGTAGTGCAATAAGAATGGCGATCATTGCTTGTGAACGCATTTCTTGGAAGTTCTCGATATCATATTTGTCTTGCAAACCAACAAGAAGGGTTGCGATCTCCTCCGCGTGAGAACTAACTTCTGTACCAAAGTTGGCTTTCCGTCGTATCAAGGAAGCTGCGGTGGAAAGTGCTAATTTTTGACGATCGTAATTCTCAGTGTCTCTTAGATAAGTGATGAGATCACGGATATAAACGGGCGCTGTTGGTTTGTTTCTTACGATAAGTGTTGGATCTTCATCCGAGTCTTCCACATCGGAATCAGGTTTGGCGTAAGGAGTAAGCCCATCATCATCAGATTCAACTTCGTCCTCGTCATCGATCTCTTCGATGGCGATGATCTTGGTGTTTCCTCGGAGTGGGTTCAATTTTGATGCCGGCTTTTGCTTTGCAGTTTTCGTCGTTTTTGATGTCTCGGGCACAAATTTCGATTTTAAAGGCTCGAGATTACCGATTGTATCTGATACGTTTACCAAACTCTTGTACCATTTTGCTTCGGACGTTTTCGTATCTTCAATCTTAAAATCCATAATCTTGTCTCCTTTGTCGACTAAGCTAGACATAGCTTCTCCAATGACCATACCCAAAAAACGTGCTCGAGGTGAGGATGCAGCTAATCTATTCGAAACAACACTCAAGTGAGATCCAGACCTTATGATCATCGTAAATCGAAGAGGCGACATCCTACAAACGTAGCCAGCGGATAGGAGGAGAACTTGAGCATGTACTTGGAATCGTGTTAGCAAAAGAATGATATTTGATTGCTCGAGATATCATACCTTCTTGTTGCAAGGTAGGCGCATGTCTAATATACAACTTATCACCAAATTGACTCAAACTCTTTTCCAATATGCTTTCCATATCCTTCTTGCTTTTTGAGAGGGACACAACCGCAGCGCGTCGAATTGCTACACCTTCGCCTGTACCAGCCCCCGAGGAGTTTGTCAACCAAGCTATCAGATGATCTTTCCGCGACTCATTCTCAGCAACTAAAATGCTAATGACTTTAGCTGCTGCTGATACGATGCTTTCATTTGCTTTCCACCACTTCTCATCATCCTCAGACGTGATATCCAATGACAATTTGTCCCGTGACAGTACATTCAAAAATGTATAGAGTAGATTCCGTTGTTCAAAGCTTGGAAGGTATCCATAGAGCTTCATGAACTTTGCTGCGTATTCTTCTTTTTGTAGCAGTAGAGACCCTAAAATCTCTTTGGTGATATTATCTGAGTCTCAGTGAGCAATGGAACGAAATTAATCTAAGAAGTACTCTTACCAATATGACCAAGCCTAAGACATTTTCCAAAGAGCTCGCTGCAGCTCTTCCATGCTTGCTCGGAGTTTTCTGGCAGGACTTTCAACCAGAAGATGATATTTTGACACAGCCATCTGCTATAGGAGCCTCCATCGGCAACCCAATACCTGTCATTTGGCTGTTTACTGAGTTCATTAGAGATCGCTTCGGCCTCAGCAGTGATTCCAATAATCTTTCCACTTCCTATCAAGGCTGAAAATTCGTTGAAAAGAGCTCTCTGCTTGATGGGGACATTGGATGAACTAGTGATAGTGTTCCAGAGCTTTTCAATAGTGCTTTCGCCTTCCAGGACTTCAACACAAAGTTGCAACTGTATTTTAAGACTTTCTTCGACATTTGAACCTATGAACCGTTTAGATTTTCCAACGCAAAGTTTCTTTAGACTCAACATTCTGGTAGCTTACCTCCTATATTCTTCTTAGTCTCCTTAGACTGCGTCGTGAGTCGCTTTAAATTCAGTAATATAGCATTTATACCAGTTATACTTCTTATTGAATTCAGCAGTAACTTCAAAGTCGGAGATTGTTTGTTTTTCTTGGCCTTGCCGCTTGATTCATGAAGAATACTCCAGTAATTGGGTATAACACCAGACACCAAAACATGGACCAGTTGAGAAGCCAGAGGACCTGGAGAAGTAATACCAAAGTTTATATCTTTATCTAGCAAGTCCAGAGCCGACTTCAAGTCATCAAAACTGGGCTCATTTTTTAAAGTTTCCAATGCTTCTTCGGCGCTTGATATGTGTATAGGATTTGAATGGGTCTTATTGGCTGGCTGGATTAATGGTGAAGAGGTAGAAACCTCAATAAGAGCATCTTCATCCTTTTGCTCTTGTCTCTTATAGACTATACTCACGGGTGTAAGTAGATTATCCATAACCACATGAATTTTAGTTATTAAAAACCTCTGAGTAAATATCTTCAGATTAATGTATTTTTTTGTTCTCAGATTCGGTTTGTCTACTGCCTAGCTATGTATACGGCGGGCCATCGCGGCTAGCGCGTTTGTGATAGCGCCAACAAGCTCATGCACCTCGATAAGAAGACACTCCATTTCCAACAGTTCCGAGATATTTTGATCATACAATTCTTCTTCTTTGCAACAAATACCTTTGCCGTAGAAAAGTACTCGAGAAATCATAACATTTTCAAGGACTCTAGTTATGGCGACCCAAACACTTTCACGATGGTATGTATATATACACTTTTAATTTATTTACTATCAAACTAACTCTTTCAAGGAGTTATCTGGACAACATCCGTCGAACTCCTGGTCCATTTACCGATGAGGATTTTGATGGTAGCGAGGCATGTACTGCTCTCCTTGATCACATGAAAATCTTGTAAGTTTGAAAAATCTCGAAAATATACAAAACTACATTGCTAACAGGTCTCCAGAGTAATGTTGGTTGCCTAGGAAGTCCACAGGATGGAGCCCAGAGTGCTAACAGGAAGCAGTGGAGCAGGAGGTCTTGGTTGCGAAATCCTGAAGAACCTAGCGCTGTCAGGATTCAAGACAATCCATGTGATTGATATGGGTACTTTTATGTTCAACTCAGTTTGAGGGAATAATCTAACTAAACTCAGATACAATCGATGTTTCAAATCTTAATCGACAATTCCTTTTCCGCCATAGCGATGTTGGTAAGTCTAAAGCTGAAGTAGCAGCCAAATTTGTGGAGAAACGAGTAAAGGGTGTCACAATTGTACCGCATAACTGCAAGATCCAAGACAAGGATGAGGCATTCTACATGCAATTCAGCATCGTTGTGTGTGGGTTAGATAGTATTGAAGCCCGACGATGGATTAATTCCAAATTGGTTGATATGGTTGATATGGAAAATCCGGACAGTCTGAAGCCATTGATAGATGGAGGTACCGAAGGTATTAAAGATGTTTTAAATACTTTGAGTAAATATGCTAACGGTATGGTTAGGATTCAAGGGTCAGTCTCGTGTGATTCTGCCAACCATGACTTCCTGTATCGAATGTCAACTGGATATGCACGCGCCAAGAGCTGCAGTTCCTCTCTGTACGCTAGCAACAATTCCCCGCCAACCAGAGCATTGCATCGAATGGGCTCATATTATGGCATGGGAGCAAGAGAAGCCATTTCCCAAGCTTGACAATGATGACCCAGAGCATATCACTTGGCTTTACAAGAAGGCCCTGACAAGAGCGCAAGAATTCAATATCCCAGGTGTTACTTATTCTTTGACTCAGGGAGTGGTCAAGAATATTATTCCAGCTATTGCCTCAACCAACGCAATTATTGCAGCAAGCTGCTGTAACGAAGCGTTCAAAATCGCAAGTAGTACCAATCCTTCTCTTGGTCTAGAAGAAAACTATATGATGTACAGTGGAGATGACGGTATTTATACATACACCTTCAAGCATGAGAAGAAGGACGACTGTCCCGTGTGTGGAAACTTGGCAAGGGATTTGAGCATCGACCCAAATTTGACTCTTCAGGAATTCATCGAGTCCCTTGCCCACAGACCAGAAGCACAGCTCAAGAAGCCTTCTATTCGTTCAGCCGACAATAAGTCTTTGTACATGCAGAGCCCGGAGAGCTTGCGTGTGAAGACTGAGCACAATTTATCTAGAAAAATGGGAGAAATGACTGGAGATGGGGATGAGGTTGCAGTGACGGATCCGTCATTGGGTTCAGTCATGTTCAAGTACAGACTGAAGTTCTCCAGGCCATTTGTGGCAGATGTTGCGAAGGAGAATGTGTCCGCTTAGCCAGATTTCAGTTGGGAAGGAAATGATGATGAATGAATGATGAGAAAATGAAGTAGACTTAGCGGGATCATAGGCAAAAGGAGTTCTAATAACCTGTATAGTTGCCCATAAATGGATTTTGAGAGAATGGTATCATATAAATAGCATGGATTTTTGGTTAAAATAAGCTCTTTAGAATCTAGATACCCATTCATCGACGGATAAACCAACCAACGCCATATTTCCTAAAACTCCTGCAATGGCCCTATATATCTCCAGAAATTACTTCGTCATATTTTGCAAACTCGTTTTGAAAGCTTCGCACTTCGTTCTCAGTGTCTTGATCGACTCCAAGAACAATTCATCACTATCCCATTGCCCCAAGCTCTCGATCGAGAAAATGAAATGATCTCGGACTCTTCCCAACTTGAACTTGCCCTGGAATTCTTCATGTCTTAAACATTCTCTGCTGACCGTATCCCTCATAGCATCTACAACCACTGCCTTATCCTCGCCCTCATGTCCTTCATATCCGCTTCCTTTGATCTTTGCCTCCTTTGCAGTAACCTTCTCAATTCCAATTACACCTTCGGGAAAACATCTCTTGAATTTCTTTGCATCTCTGCCCAAGATTGGTTGTGTAATATCAATTACTGGTAATAATCGATATGAAGCTGTAGCTACGGGCGAAAATTTAGCGTGATCCCGTCCAATTCCCTTGATCGCATGCATATCGATATCGATGACTTGACCAGGTCTCATTTTCGCGATCAAAATATCTGGATTGGGACTCTTGATAGTGTTTTCGCCGCTGAAATACTCGAGCTGTCTTCCAAAAGGCTTAAATTCGATATCCTTCGCATATACATGTGCATTGTGGTATAGTTTTCTCGGATCCGTTTCTCCTGGAGCAGCTTCCTTGTTGCGTGTACATTCGACTTTCAGGGTCAATTGAATGGTATTGTGATCGAAAGAGCCGAGGTGACGTTCTTCTTCCGGGGTTTCTTCATCGGGCTTTTGGAACCATTTCATAAAATCTAAGAGTCCTTCTTTTCCTCCCTTGAATGGTACGAGACCAAGACGAGCGCAGAGAACTTCATCTTGGATTACAGAAGTGTTATTCTTGACGAAACAGTATTCGATAGCGAGTGTAGGGATTTCAGCGATGAGAATTCGACGGAAGGCATTGGCGACTGAGGCATCGATGCCAATGAGGGAGAATGAGGAGAGGAGTGGTTCGTTTTGGTGGAATTGTACTTGAAGGTTCTCGGCGAATCTTTGTTTATTCCATGCATGATCTTCGCCAGGCCAATGTCGTGGGAAATCTGTGGATGTGATGTCGGTGACAGTTTCGGTGTTTACTCCTACTATCTATGAATGCAGTTAGAAATGAAAATCAGTCAGCATTTGAAGACTTTCTACCTTTCTAGCTGCCAATTCTCTTTCAGAAAAACTTCTGGGCGGTGGGGCATCAGCTGCAGTAGACTTTTGTTTTGGTGCCATTTTGTATAATTTTTTAAAACCCAAATAAAATTCAATCGCGGGGTCTACTCTCAATCGCACTGTCGCACAGATTCTGAAGATACAAAAAAATAAATTTTGATATCCGCATCAAAGATCAACCGGTGCCGACCCTTGCCATCATTATAGCCAATCAATTGATCTCAAATAAGCAAAGCTAAACAAAACATCCGTGCTAGGCAGTCGTGAACATCATCAAGATAATCAAAGAGGCAAACGCTAAATTGGCTTCACTCTTCACTCCTCAGTCTCATTGTCTCTCAAAACATTGAGATCTGGTAAACTTCATTCAGTATCTCCTCAGTTTTGTTCACAATGGTCGCATCACTATTCCGGCAGGCCGGGCGCACAGCTGCTAAATGCTGGTTGCGACCCACCACACTTCGTCCCTCAACATCAAGAGCCTCAATTAGAGCATTTTCAGCACTCCCCGCCCCCAGATACGCAGAGCCATACGAGGGCACAAAATTAGTTCCTACCGACGAACATTTCGCACTAAACAACTCTCCAGATAATCTCCACATAGCCGCCGATTCAACACCACACGAAGGCGAGAATGTGGAGAAGAGGAAGATTCGCCATTACACTGTGAACTTTGGTCCTCAACATCCGGCTGCTCACGGTGTCTTGCGTTTGATTTTGGAGCTCAATGGAGAGGAAATCGTGAGGTCGGATCCTCATGTCGGTTTATTGCATCGGGGAACTGAGAAATTGATCGAATATAAGACATATCTCCAGGCTTTACCATACTTTGATCGTCTGGATTACGTTTCTATGATGACCAATGAGCAATGTTTCTCTTTGGCCGTTGAAAAGCTGCTAAATGTTGAGATTCCTGAGAGAGCGAAATGGATTCGTACACTTTTTGGTGAAATCACTAGAATTTTGAATCATCTTATGTCGGTTTTGTCTCACGCAATGGATGTTGGTGCTCTTACACCTTTCTTGTGGGGTTTCGAGGAACGTGAGAAGCTTATGGTAAGGGAAATTTATTATTGAATTTAACTATCTAAGAAAATGTAATGAGGCTGATATCCAACCTAGGAATTCTACGAACGAGTTTCAGGAGCCCGTTTGCACGCTGCATATGTTCGTCCAGGTGGTGTCCATCAAGATATTCCAGTTGGACTCCTTGACGACATCTACCAATGGGCCACTCAATTCGGTGACCGCATTGACGAAACAGAGGAACTACTCACCGATAATCGAATTTGGATTGGAAGAACGAAAGGAGTTGGTGTCGTTTCAGCCGCGGATGCTCTGAACTTAAGTTTCACTGGTGTTATGCTTCGAGGTAGTGGTGTTCCATTTGATATCCGTAAGAGTCAACCTTATGATGCATATGACCAAGTCGACTTCGATGTACCAGTTGGTGTTCACGGTGATTGCTACGATCGATACCTCTGCAGAATGGAGGAATTTAGACAATCCCTGCGAATCATTCATCAATGTTTGAATAAGATGCCAGCCGGACCAGTCCGAGTAGAGGACTACAAGATCTCTCCACCACCTCGTGCTGCTATGAAGGAGAACATGGAAGCACTCATCCACCACTTTTTACTGTTCACCAAGGGGTACACTGTTCCCCCTGGAGAGACTTATTCCGCAATTGAGGCACCAAAGGGTGAGATGGGTGTGTACGTTGTAAGTGACGGAAGTGAAAGACCATACCGATGCAAGATTCGCGCGCCAGGTTTCGCCCATTTGGGTGGATTTGATCAAATCTCAAGAGGACATTTGCTTGCAGACGCAGTTGCTATCATTGGTACTATGGATTTGGGTAAGTCTCATGAAAAAATCTGTCGCTTCGCTTGTAGATCCATGCTAATCATACTCGCAGTTTTCGGAGAAGTTGATCGGTAGTCGTGATTCGACGAAAAGGAAAATGAGAAATGAAAAATAGATGCCGGTGATAGTACAGTGGTTTCAAGCAGTTCTGGCGCAGATTTTTCTCCTTTGTTCTCAATGTACAAATTCTAAGTGAAAGGCTGAGTAAGCATAGTTCCAGCATTACACGACATAAATGACCTATTACAAAAACATATGCATTTGAAAACTTACTTGAAATTTCTGCCTTGTTCTTGCTTGATCCCTTTAAATTGTTGAGTTTGGTCGTGGCATGCTGCTGATGATCCTTGGCGTACGTAACTGAGAAGTGTTCATAGTAGCAGGTGCATTTTGAGAATGCATTTGAGCTTGTCCCTGAGTAATTTCCTGTGTTGCTTGAGAATCAGTTTGCACTAGACCGGAAGTAGTAGCCGTCTGCATTTGAGGTTGTCCCATAGATTGATTGGTTCTAGTTCTTTGACCCGTGTTGCGTTGCGTATTGCCATTCCAATTACGTCCATTGCGTCTAGAACCGGGGTGAGGCTCATCGAAATATCTCGGAGCAGCAGGAGCTACCAAAGGCAAGTCTCCTAGATAGGGAATCTGTGGTGGTAGTGCAGGTAAACTATCATGCGAAGCGTGCCATCCCATTCTTGTGCCAGGGGGACCGCTAGGAACGGGGGAGAAGACGGGAGCACGACCAAAACCACCCATTGATTGGTGTTCAGCCATGGGCGCTGCGACTGGACCTTGAGCGCGTGTTTGAGGTGAGCTATGTGTATTAGTATTGGCACTGGTCTTGGCATTGACAGGAGGACGGTCCATGTAGTATCCTGCGTAATTATATGCGTCTCCTTGGATATCGGTGTCGATGGATTGGTACTGCGGATAGACCATTGGATAGCTGGCTGGATCTGCAAATGCGGTAGGAGGAGGGCGATGGAATATGGGTTGGGTTGTTGGACCTGTTTCACCGTATGATCGATGATCCATGTTACCAGTAGGTGCAGGTGGTCTCTCAGAACCATGCATTGGCATTGGTGCATTGGGCTCGGGAGTGGGGCTCCAGGAATATTGGTTTCTGGGGTAGATAGCGCTGCCATTTCCATCGCTATAAGTGGATGGCGCGAAATGTGGACTTTGATAGCCAGGAGGTCCTGAAGAAGGGGGTGGAGGCATTTCGAAAGGGTGGAGAGAATGAGTGTCGACTCCGTGGTTGGCGTGAATAGGATGTCCTAGAGGATAGACACCCATGTTTGACATTCTTGCAGAAGGGGGAATGATCATCACATCTCCGTACATTGGAGATGAACTTGTTCTGACTGGGGGATTCGCAATGGGGTGAGCAGGTACAACGCCTGTAATGGGATTCATATCGTATGGACCTCCCGTGTGAACGTTGGCGAGATGGAAGTATTGGTGGTAGGAGGCTGGATCGTGAGGCTGGGGACTGCGATACTCTGGTGGTGTAGTGCTCGTCATAGAGTCAATGTTTGATCCTTGCATCATACCGGTGTTTCCGCCATTTTCTCCCGTTTGTGCGCTTTTTCCCTCGCGTCTCTCGCTATTGTTGTTATCGCTAGTGTGATTTGTTGTACCTGCAGTATCAGCACCAGTAGCACCTCGGCCTCTTCCTCGTCCTCTAGTTCTAGCTCTTGCATTTCCGTCTCTCCCACTACCACTACCACTTCCATCTCCCTCCTTTCTGAAATCCTCAGCCTCAAATCCACCAGCCCTCTCTCTCTCCCGACGTTCTCTCTCTGCCCTATCAAAAATAACCTCACAGTTACATTCTCCTCGCTCATGTCTCTCGCGATGAGCATTCTCTTCAGCAATCACGCTCATATTCCAGCTTACACGCATGCAAGCATGACAGTATTGATTGGCAGGGATTGATTGCAGGGCGGGAATGGAACATGGGGGGAAATTCTCGTTTTGAGCGGTTGTTGGACATCTTGTAATGCAGGGCAAGCTGCAGTGACCACAGGTGTAGCCCCAGAACTTCTTGATACACATGATAGGCAACTTGGGGGTTGTGCGAGTAGTGTGATAGTTTGTAGTCGAAAACGTGTGTGTTTTGTTGTTCAACTGTTTCGTATGGTTATCGAGGTATTATTTCGTACGAAGTCGACGTATTGTTACTGGCTTTGAAGCTGTTCTTGTAATCGTAGCTTTAAGAAGGAATAAAGGAGGCTGAGAAGATGTATTTTGAGGATTAGTTCGAAGTTCGAGGTGGTGTTGATAAACTTAGGTGGTAGCGTAGTGAAGGGGTACGATTTGAGGTAAGTGAATGGAAGTCGCTTTATCGAAAGATTATTCAAAATCGTCAAAATTGTCTGTATATCCAATTAAATGGTTGAATTAGAGTACGTGGGGCAGTGATTTCGGAGATTGTAAGTCGTATGGTATGGGAGATTGATAGATATGACCTGCTTTGGGGGAGTAGCAGTCAGTTAATGACCCAATTTAGGAAATAGAGTGATTTTGAGAAGAATAGGGAGTAGAGGGATACGTACCTTATCATGCAGAAACTTTCTAGATTAACTATCTTGATGAGAAGTAATACTTCTACTGTTGAATACTATTGAACGTTTGTGTGAGTGCTTGATTAGAAAGTGCGGTAAGCTCCATAGAATAGAACACCATTGTACGTTGCCAATTTCGGAGCTTCAAAGAGGGAATTTGTAGGAAGAAGCTATTAAAAGAAGGTATGATACGTACCCTGCTGTGCAAGAAGTCTTGAGTATCAATGGAGCTGATATTAAACGGCGAAGACTATTAGATACCGTTAAATCTTTGTCTAACTACTGTGAGAGGTTGTGTTAAAAGTCCTCAAGCTCTAATACTGCTGTGGCCTTTAGAAAAGAATGATATTTAGGGCAGTTAGGAGTTAGGAAAGAGCATGAAAATACCCGTTGAAGGGTAGATATACGTACTTTGATCGTTCTGCAAGAAGAAATGCAATGCAATCGGTATCTCTGAAGCTATCTCTTTTCAGTGGAAGTAATGGTAAGTATCCTATCCTCCAAGGTAGCAAGTAAGTTAGGTAGAGTTGTGATAAAGTGTTGGGTTGGGGGTTTCGAGGGATTTTGACCGTATTTCGTAAAGTTGTCTTGGAAGCAAGAAAGCAGCTCTAAAGATATGAATTTATGCTAAAGAGCTTCTGGATATGGGCGAGGTCGGAGCGATAAGGAGGTGAATATGAAGAAGACAAAGAAGAATAGTGGAGATCACAGGGTCATTTATCCAAATTATCTTCTAGATATTTCAGATTTCTACTTCTAAATTTGCGGAATGAGGGGTATAAAAGCGGGGACTGGGGATATAATAGCTGTTCTTGAGTCATTGGGAGCCTTGATAGAGAAGGAGCTGTTGAGCTGTAAATCTGTTGAGAATATGGGTCTTAGTAGAGTTTGTTTGTGAATTATCTTGATGATTGTTGAGGATATGTGGTGAATATGAATACCCCATGCTTGCTTTTGCCTTGTTTGATCAAGTATGTAGAGGCCATTGGCCCTCGATCTTCTTCTATCATTTTTTAAGTGTTTTGTTATTATTATCAGTCATCATCGGATTTATACCCGGTGACGTTGATTTTGATCTTGATTTTGATGTTAAAACGATCTTAATTCGAGAGGAAATCACGCAAAATGTGCGTTCCTTACGTTAAGTCATTATTTTAGAAGTAAGTATGTGTTTGAGAATATAAGTAACAAGAATCTTGAATTCATGGGATGAGCATAGAAAATAAAACAAAAACTGATGCTACAAAGCAATTCATCTGAGTAAACGTGAGTGAATCCTGATGACATTGAACTCAAAAGAGTTGACTCAAACAACTTTAATATATCTTTTAAATAATTTTTGATATGAATAGAAGTAGAAAAGGGGACTTAAAGTTTTTTCTCGCTAAATGAAGGGTAAAATAGGGGACTTGGAGATTTCAAAAGACTTAAATGGTTAGACTCATATCAATGTTGATAAAGTATAAATAAAAGTCAAAGGAGAATACCTCATATTTAGTTGTCTAGAATCCACGTTCTGAAGTCCAGATCAAGTATTAAATGGTCGAGAAGGGATAATGTATGGTTCAAGGTCATACAAATCAGAATGGTTTAGTTTTCGAGGCGAGATATAGTAGGCAATTATACAGCTTATCCTGGAAAGAAGCTTGTCTTTTGGGGTTGTAAACCTGACTGAATTAAGATAAAAGAATTGTTAAGAAGTTTGTTCCCAATTTTTTTCAAGCTCTAGAGGCAAACCTGAGCAGTGAAGAGTAGAAGTTGTTTAGGAAGGAAATTATCTTTTAGAGACACACAACAGGTTCATAAAGGACAAGCAAAGCTGAATATCTCATTGAAAATGCTATTTTAAATCCTTTCTGGACTCTCGAGACGACATTCCTTGAGCAGGAGTTGAAATTGTTTATGAATCAATCTCTCTTTTAAGATCACAAAGTTGAAAAAATAAGACTGGTCAAAATTATTGTCTTGAGTAGTTCTTGACTTTCAACTTCCTTCAAGCCCTCGAGACGAGAACCTGAAGGAACAAAGTACTTATAGTTTGAGAAGAAACCAGCTTTTTGAGGGTGCAAAGCTGATATTTTAGAGGGGTAATGACTATAATTATGAGGAAGTCTTCGAGTTTCAACCTTTTTCTTTCAATCTTGTCTCAAAATACAGCAAACAGGATTTGAAGTTGTTTAGAGATGCGCCTTTCTTTTAAGGATAGAGATGTGAGCATATAGGATGAGTTTGAGTACTATATTAGATACAGTGCTATGCTCTTCAAGGTCTTCTTGAACAAACCTTAGATGGCTAATAATATA
The DNA here is from genome assembly GCA_038090695.1 of Sclerotinia spermophila. NCBI lineage: Eukaryota > Fungi > Ascomycota > Leotiomycetes > Helotiales > Sclerotiniaceae > Sclerotinia > Sclerotinia spermophila. The sequence continues at coordinate 13,227 of JBBMOJ010000199.1, read as the reverse complement.
ATCAAATTCACTATAGTTGAATGTTCAGATTTTACTAGTACTTTTAACCAACTATGCAAAGAGCTTATATCCAATTAATAAAGTAAAGGAGGGAAGGAAGATGGGTATGGCATCTAAAACCCATATGAAAAAGTGCCAGGAGTTGATGTAAAAATTCGTTTTTAGTCTATCTAATTCCAAGCCTTACTTGTTTTACTGATATTCAACAATTCATTCTTACAATTCAAATTTAATTAAGATTTCATCTAAATCATTCACTTGATCTCTGAACACTGCGAAATCAATCATGTTGGATGAGGGTATCTCCAGAATTGAAGCCATGTAATTTAGTTCTTCGAGACTGAGAACTGATTTTGAAAAACATGCTAATTTACACATAATTTAAAAGAGTTCATTCCTTGTAATTTCATCTTTTTCACAAGTAACTTGTGGTACATAAGGTGAATATTTCTCCGATATAGAAATCTGGCAAAGCTAGTGAATGAGAAAAATTTCAATCCAATATCATGGTTGCAGTTGGATTCCGCTTTTTCTGACAAGATTTCTGAAAATATCTCTGACTTCCGAAGAACAATCTGAATTCGATGTTGTGGTAGAATTACTGCGGCTCCTGACGAGTATTCTGAGAATGAAAAAGAAATGACTCTGAAAGTATAGATTCCTCAATTTATGAGAATCCGAAAGTGCTGTGTTTACAACTCAATTTGCTCCTCATGGGAGTGTGTATTGATATTGAGATTCAGGCCTTGTCCAAGAATTCTGTGTTTATAGTGAATACGCTTCTTTTTGATAAAGTCAATATCTATCTTAATGCCGATTGTTGAATGTCTCTTCCTAAAGAGGATGATTTGGATTTTGTGATTTTTGCTTCTCTCGAAGCTGATTGTGATTCTAACTTATGAGTGTTTGAAGTCCAAAAAGGGGAAGAGCTTTCGGGGTCTACGTAATTATATTATGCCAAGAGCTAAGGGAGGAGTATCTGCTGGATAGATTCCAAGGTGTGAATTAAACACAGAGAACATTTATCAGAAGGGTATAAATTCATCCTGTCTGCTTGCTTCGTATGAAGTGGGATTACTTAGTTGTATAGAATGGCTATTCTACTCTCAAGCTACTTACATAATCTACGTATGAGACTGGAGTAGTACGTAATCTACGTGGCCAAGCTATACGCCTGTTTCCCGATGACATTTGAGGTCTTTCCGTTTGTAACTAGCTCTTCTCTCTTTATATATTTTATCCTCATTTGACACCATTGAATCCTTAAAACTCTACAATCCACACTCCGTGCCAAAAAGATCAGAGAACGGGGCCAGTTAGGCTAGAAAGTAGAAATGTTTTCATTCTGGACGACAAAAATATGACTTTTTTTGAAAATCTTATGGTCAAAATAGACATCTGTAGTGTGTATTCGAATCAGGAATGTGGTCTTTTTTCATTAGGGGTTTCCACCCCAGCCCGAATTGTTCGCACTCCCCACAGCCCCTCAACCCCTCAACCCCTCAACCCCTCAACCCTTTCAAGATTCACTGCGGGAATGATCATACAGCCAAAATGGTGCAACCCTTGCCTCTGAATTTGTAGAAGTCGCACATCATATCCGTCTAGATCATGCCTTACGACAATCATCCGCAAATGTGCCTCTCGGCAACATCCATCCACAGGTCCTTCAATTTAAGCAAGATGTTGCAGTCTAATGACGAAGGCCGCGTTGAGAGTAATCATGAGAAGTTTTCGATAGTAGACGATACCAACGCTAAAGTTGACACCCCAAGAGTGACTGACCCAATTTTTAGAGCAGGTACCAGAAACGCCGGACCGGTGTGGAAATGGGACTTGGTCCCCTGCCAGCGAAGTGTACGCTATTTTTTTTTGGGAAAAAGACAACAAGACTCAGAATGTCTCCTAAGGTCAGTAGTACGATATTTTCAAGAATTACAATATTGCTACCATACATCCTCGCTCCTGATAGCTAAGAATTGTGGGCGTCGTCTCCCATTCTCAGCTACTAAATATAGATTTACCCTTCCAGTTTTAAAGGAAGGATAGGGCAGGAGATGCGGTAAGCAATCTTTGAGGGAGCAAGGCCTTAATATTTTGGGCACAACTCACCGCCGACCAGCACTTAGACATAGATGAAGCTCCCACCTAGATACTCCAAGTACATAGCTTTCGAAGAACCTGTAATCCCTTTTCAGTGGCTCCGCAATGCAATTGTCAGCTCAAGATTCCTTCCTACTTTTGTTCTTACTGCTCCTGAGTTCAACTTGCTATTCTGTTCCACTTCTGATCTCCAAAATCGATTCACCAACCTCTTTGATTTCTGAAAGCGAGTGGTAGTTCCATCTTTTTCGACAACACAGAGTAGTAGAGGAAGGAAGATGTATAACACAGCTTGGATTTTGTTGGCTTTCCACTCTTTGTAAAAGTGCTGTGGACAACTGTTGATATCATCCTAGTCTTGGCAATAGTAGCATTGACGTAGATAAAAAGGACACACATTCCTACATTGCAGATGTCTCTTTGCCAAATAGTTCCTCCTTTTCCTGAAGACATGGCTTCAATTATCGATTCACCGGCTAAGGTTTGACATCATCACTTTCTGTTGGATACGTGCCTTCCACGGACCAGGTTCGCACAAGTTGTTAGCTTTTATAAGTATGAGAACTCAAAGTGATCATGCTGCGATATGTAAAACGCAGTAACTGATCCTGAATTGCGCAATTAAAACTATTCGGAAATAGAAAATCTCATATGTAAGGCTGTGTCGCGAAAAGAGCTAAAGCTCCTTAGCTTCATGCTCTTTCGGGGTATGCAAGTCCAACTTGATTCACTTCCTTCTAAGGCCTGCATTCATGTTCTGACTTTTTGTCCTGTAACTTTTGTTGAGAAGGAATTATGAATGGGATGAATGTCTTCGGAATTCTGATCTCCTCAATTTTGGCTTTTGTTTTCCCTTTTCTTCCGATGTTTGATCCAGCTGTAGTGAATCTTAGGTAAGATCTCCATTTTAAATTTATGCACGGGTTCTCAAGACAATAGGAAGTCTTGAATCCGACATCGGTTCTTTAAAAAACACCTCAATGTACTGGAATGTTGTGAAAAGATTCACTGCAGATCAAGAATGATAATCGAATGCATTGTGTATTGAATACAACTTTTTGGGAACTCATGGATCCGTGTACCCACTAGTAGCCTAGGAAAAGAAGGAATTTCACGCTAATAGTACAAGTCTGTGAGGCCAAAGATGCAGGACTCAGATCATGTCAGGTAAAGACGTGTAGAGGTCTGTTGAGCGGCATTGTTAAATCAGTTTGGGCAGTGAGGAGAAACAGTGTTGTACACCCATGTCCGTCTGGTCGTTTGCATCTCCTGGATCAACACTCTACACGTGTAGCTTCAAGCGGGTGATCGATCTTATGCAAAAATCAAGTCGAAAAAAATATGGAGAAAGTACGTAAGAACACAGAATCAGGTCGATATATTAGGAGTGAACTCGCATCGCCACACGGCAGCGCCAGTAGCAGAGTCTACTGCAGAGTATCAAGCTGTAATAGTCCAGCTGTGATTCTTTGATGAAGCCCCTAGAACCCGATGATTCGTCCACTGGTAGCTTAACATGTTTTGGGTCCTGTTGTCTCTGTTATCTATCTGAACTCGTTAGGCTTTTATCTTTCTAGTATACCCCTCAACTCTGGAAAACTGGATGAAACATGAAGCTAATACCTCGCCTCATATGTCTCATCCTATGTAGCAACAAATGCCTAAGTTTTAGCTGAACTTCGAGATTTCATAATCTATGAAGGTTCTCGAACTTCGAAACTGCTTTTCCTGGCCCAGAACCTTATATTGAGCGACGATCAATGTGCGAAAACTTGTGAAACATCAAAGTTTGATTTCCTGATTGTGGATAAACGAGATCTCATTGATTGATCCAACCTCTGAGATCCAAAACAAATCTACTAGCAAACCATAACATGTTTTCATTTTCGGAGCTGATTTTTTCTTGAAATGACAAGTTATGTGTTGTGTGGGGAAAAAGAAAGGGGCGATCATTAGCCGAAAGTTTGTTTAGTGCCAAGAGAGAGGCACAACAACTTCATTACATGTGTCATTACGACTCATTGCTTGATGCTTCACTACCCTCCATTTAGTTTGATGCCGAAGGTTTCTTAGCATGATTTTAGATATTTACGGACTGATCTTGTGTTAGGATAAATAGTAGCTACGATTGCTTGCTGGTTATTGGATTTATGCTGAGTCAGCACAGTTTGTGTACAGGCAGTGGTCGCAACGGGTGGGTTTTGTATAAATATTCGAATACCTATCCCTAAGCTATTATTAATAGAGAACCAATTAGAGGCTTTAATATCTGTTTATTGAAAATAGTTAAAATCCCTATTAATACTTATGGGTAATTATGGGTATTTGTTATACAAATATATTTGCAATTTATATGTATTTTCTATATAAAAATCAAACAAAATGGCTTTATTTTTAATATATATATTGGTTTTTTATAGATTAATATATTTTGAAATTGAAATATAATAATAATCTTTATTCTAAATAAAAAAGATCAATAGATAATATAGAGAATGAAAATCCCTATTATATATATATTTTGGCTATCTAATCTACAAAAATAAAGCGCTAATACCTATAGCCAACTATTGATTAGCAGGGATAGCTTTTTCTATCCCTATAGCCACCTATAACCGCGGGTACCCATAGCCAGCCGTACTACCCAAGCCACCCGTTGCGACCACTGTGTACAGATTGGATTGGAGATTTCAACCCTCTTGAGTTTAACTCACATGACTTTTATTGCACGTCGAAGAAACTCTGTTAGGATTTGAGCTAATAACAGTCTTTATCAGGAGTTGTTATTGGTGGTTGGTCTTTTATTAGCGCTCATTGTATTGACATTTGTTGCACATCGCGGGGCCCCTACAAGCTTTTGGTTAATGTTAGTATGTTCTTAATTGGTCTTAGTACGCGGCTTTCTGTGTTTAGCGCTTGGCTAAAGGGGAACCTCAATAGTAAATGGAATTTGTTGCATATCTTATACCCCTGCAAGCTTTTACTTTAGTGTCAGTTGCAATGTTCCTCGCTGCTAGTAGGTGTTAGTTAATGTTAGTATAAGTATTGATCAGATCTTAGTGCTCCTAAATTACCGTGTAAAAGAAACCAGTAAGGGTTAACTAGCTTTATAACTACTTGATCTCGGCACTAATGAACGGCAAATCAAGGTAATATAATCTGGATTTCCTCAGGCTCGCATTTCAAGGTTCGTTCATCTTTTGTATCTTCTAAACCTCGTTGTTGATCCTTCTGTTTTAGTTCGCGACATACATCGGGTGGGGAGTGGAAATGGAATTTATAACACGAAATTGGCCAAATATGGTCTTTACGGAATATGGGACACAACGCAAAGAATGAAAGAGGCAATGGGAAAGTGGCATAAATGCAATCAAAAAGTTCGTATTTTTGAAAGCTGTCGAAGCTCTGATGGTCGCTCAAAACAAAAGTCTCTTCCTCAATAATTTGGGCGAAGGAATGTGAACCAATTGATTCCCACCAAGAAAATTTTTGTTGCATATCAAAGAATCGCCGCTCTCTTCTGTAGCCAGCGGAAGAACTGAGAGGAGCGGGAAAATATATCTATCAGATATATGTCCGATATCCATCAAGCTTATGAAAAGTCCGTCATAGAATTGTAGAGGCCTCGAAGTATCAACATCTCTTTAATTCATGATACTATTAGATAGATTGCTACTAATTTTGCATCTCGAAAGTTCTTTGAAGATAATTTTGAAGTCGATTTTTGTATCAAGTACAGCAGGTATGCTATTCGCAGTCATCATATAACGCTTATGGCCACGCCGTGCACTTGAATTTATCACATGAAGACTATCAATTTTTTTCTAAGAGTACAGGCGGTCGTTCTCTTTGGTAACGCTGCTACCATCATATCTTTCACTGTCAAATCTGATTCCATGTTGCCGCAACAGCTTTTTTCAAATGAAGACAAGGAAATCGACAAAAAGGATTATTGATCGGTGTCAGAAAGCCTGATAATTATAAGAAATAAACCCCGATTCTGAAAATTTCCTATCCAGAATGAGGTGGGAAGTTTCGCCTCTTTTCTCAAGCCTCCGAGGTACGCAACGGCTTATGGGTTCAATTGTGCCTTGCATTTCTTTGACATTATTTCTATCCGCCATCTCATAGCTGAAAGTAATTATCATCTTCTCAGGGTTTCTTCCTTTTTTTCTAAATACTTGTTACTCTTTTGCATCCTAAGAAAGCGCGGTGAATGACTCTCAGCTTCGACTCGTGAATCATGCGATCGAAGCGCGTCATCTACATATTCTAAATGAAACCCCGCTCACAATCACTACTTTCCCCAACTGCCAGTAGCCATCTCAGTTGTATATTGATAGAGAATAAAGAGCTCCAATATATCTACTCCAACTCCCTGCACAACTCCCGCCTACAAATTTCAGAATCCTCAGCCTATCATCCTCGAGCTTACAGCCCTTAAAACCTTGTATGATACTCCACTTCGGTCCACATTATATTGCCTTACCGACAGGACACATACACCACCAGACTGACATCGTTGCTCCGGAGCCTAATCATGGATATCCAATATATTTATACCCACACATGTCACCACATAGCCCACGGTACCATCCTCTCAAATCCTCTTATATACCTACCTCTCACAACTCCCACGCGTTCCCTGTATCCCATTCAAAAATTGCATATGAACCTCCCGTCTCTATGTCCTTTCTGCGAGGATCAAAACCTCCATGATACTGTTCCTGCGGGGAAGGGTGTGCTTGTGATTATGAGTTCTCTGGAGGAGGAAAAAGATAAGAAAGAGTTCAAGGAGAGGGCTTTTGCGTCAGAGCCATTTTCGTCGATTCCATCAATGTACTCTGCATTCTACCCTCCGTATGCATCTGCCTTTTGGTCGGGATTATATCCTCCACCTTATTCGACTTATTTTTATTCTTCAAATGTCCCGTTTCATTTCCCATCTTACAATCCCCAACCTTCAACAATTCCAGATACATGGAAAATCATACGTATTTGTGGAGTCGAGGATATCCAGAGTAAAGAATGGACGCAAGGTTTTGAGACCGAAAAGAAAGACGATAAAAAAGCAATTGAGCCACCCGAAGATATATGGAGCGAACGAGGACAAAATTCCACACCTAGAGAGGGGAAATGCGTACCGATGGCTTGGATCCCTAGACCCGTTGGAGATGTCCATGTACCGCCAGTTCCAATCACCAGACAGGGAGATATTTTTCATCCGTACACCACTTCGCGCTTTTTTCGTCAACCTACTTCCCATCACCTGAATTCCTCGAGTCAACACCTCCACATCTCGCAGTCCTGGCGAGGAACCACGGGCGAAGATTCCCATGGGTATGGATATCGTGGGAGGATATTGGGTCAAAGTAGATTACCAGGGATGATAAGTGAGCTGAGTGCGATTTTGCGGAACAGAGATCACAGAGGGGGGTAGAGGATGGGAGTGAGATAGGAATGAGGGGAAGAAAGCAAGTTAGACGGCTGGGCAGTGTGTGGATAATGCATGGGGTTGCTGAATTGCATTGTGTAAAATGATTCAGGATATTAACAACGATGGTCTGGAACATGCAATAGGTTCCTATGATTTGCGATGAGAATGGATGTTGAAAATGAATACGGACATGGAGAATATGAGGTTGAATTTACATTGAGTTAAACAAATAACCACTTTATCAACCACTAGTCTAAAACCCCTAAATTAGGATCCGCATCACAATCAGTCACAGAACTTTTTTTAATGTTTTTCAATTTTAATAACTATCTCTCGATATCCTTCATTTCTTGAAAATTTGCTTCAAGAAAGCATTCCTTCATCATAATTGTTCTTCTGTCCAGCACCATTTTGAGTGTTCGCACCATATTCAACGTGTCTTATCATATCGTATTGTATCAAATACATCTCTGTCTCTTCACCTTTATCATGCCATAAAACTCAAATCCTCCCAGTAACAGTTGATGGGTGCGCCTTTCAATGGTGACAAAGTGACAAAATGACAAAATGACAATAATAGCTCAGCATCAATCGACGAGAGATATGCCAATCCTGCATACTATGCAATAAAAACTTGGAGGGTATGCCCATCCTACATATTATACAAACAATTCCTAGTATTTTGTGAGAAATTATAGAGATCTAAACGCCATTCTCCCCATTATCTCTTCGTTCACGTCTCTGATTAGATCTCCGAGCCAAATCTTCAGAACCATACACATCGCGAAAAGCTTCGAGTTGACCAGTTAAACCACGCAGCATTCTTGACATCTCGAAAGCCATTTCTTCATGCGCTGCTTCGCCTGTCAAAGCACATACTGAAGGAGCATTAGGTAGGTTTGGGAAATGTGCCATGGTATATGGAGCATTTGAATCGCGTCGAGGAGCAGATGTTGGAGGTGGCTGGGTTGAAGCGGTTGCGTAGTCTGAATCTGTATCGGTGGCATCTGTATTGTAACCCAAAGTGCTCTCAGCAGCCGAATCCGAAAAATCTGATATATCAGCAATATCACGAAGAGCATTGCCAGTACGGAGACGAAGTGGACGTGATATGCTTTCCGGACGAGGAAGGGTAGCTGAGGTTGAGAACGCTCCTACTTCTTCTGTGACATATATGGAAGGTTCGCGCTCGTGAGATGTGGCATAGATAGAAGGCTCGCGTTCACGAGGAGCGGCATATATGGAAGGCTCACGCTCGTGGGAAGGCTCACGGGAGTGAGAAGGAGTATAGAGGGAAGGTTCACGGGAATGAGAGGTAGGTTGATACAGTGAAGCATGACGTTCGAGTTCAAATGGATTGAGTGTAGAAGATGTTAGGGCTTGCCCAGAATCGCTCAGAATGGAAATAGCATCAGAATCTGCCGTTGATGGTCGACCAAACTCGGGATTGAAAGCTGGTATTGGATCCGGCATGCTCATATCAAGATCAATGAGGGATTCGCGAAAGGATAGACGAGGCATTCCAGTGTGAACCTCTGCAGGTGGGAGGCCGCCACCAAATTCACCTAGAGGCTCGGTCGGATGATGAACCAATCCAGGACGACCACCGACGCCTGGAGTGAATGGTTGTTTTGAGACTTCATGAGTCGAAGGGGGAAACCTAGAGACTTCTGGATCCGCTGACGCAGGTGGTACCATTGCTGGAAATTTCCATTCTCGAGTACGACGGTTTGGATTTATGTCAGCGGGATCACTAAGTGCTGGTCGACTAAAATCGGGCAAGGTAGTCATATAATCCTCATCAGGTTCCTCTCGTACACGTCTTCCAGCTTTGATAGTATCCATATCCGGGAACACAGATATACCTGTTTCGACATCGTGACCTCCAAGATCAATCATGGTATCCCTAATAGATGTTTGCGCAGTATCATCACGTAAAGGTAAATCGGAGCGAGATGGAATAGGTGGTAATTCCGAAGTTGGTGGAAGGTACGGCCGACCATAATGGTTACGAACATTATCCTCATAACTTGATAGTGTGTTTGGATCAAAGATCTTTTCCAACGGGCCGCGAAGTGGTGCTAGTGCTTCTGGTGGAGGACGACGTCGTCCCTTTTGAGGTGGTGGACGGGCAGTCTCTTGAGGGAAGCCAGCATCAAATTCGACACCTGTGCCGTAAACGTCGTAAACATCTTGTGCCGTCGATTTGCGTCTAACTTCTTGTTCAAATGCGGCAGTTGTACTAAAGTTCCACTCATCATCGGACAATGCTGTTGAGGGAAACTCCGATGGTGCTTGCGCTCCACCTAACATGAATAGAGATTTCCTGCTTCCCCCGTGATCTTCCCACAACTTAAATGCCCTGACAAGATGAGAAAGCGAGGACATTGGATATTTTGAGCTGGTGTTGAGAAGGTAATGATGATTCTGGACTCGATCAATTGAAGGACGTTCACTTGGAAATTCTTCCAAGCAGAATGCCACAAGGTCTCTTAAACCGTCAGAATAATCTCCCCCTTCAAGTCGCGGAGCATGTTGTTTTATAAGAGAGCCAAGTCGGTCGAATGGAAGTCGACTCATGGCATTGGGTGGAAGACCAGTAGAAATCTCATAAGCCATACATCCAAAAGCCCAAATATCAACTTCTTTACCATAGCTGGGGACAGCGTCGAACAATTCCGGTGCCATCCAATGCGGTGTACCAATGACGGTGGACCTCTTGTCAACCTTTGTTTCCATAGTTCCAGCAACACCAAAGTCGCAAAGTTGAACTGCACCTTCTTCGGTAATTAAAACATTGGCACACTTGATATCTCGATGTATGATGCCAGCTTCGTGTACCCATTTGATAGCTTCGGCGACCTCACGAAGTATCGGTATGATCCATTTTTCTTGTAAGCCACCGGGAGCAGTAGGCTTCATCAGAGTAGCAACGCTTCCTCCACCGCAGTATTCTGTGATCATCCACATGGCTTGACCAACCGGTAATGCTTCGATGACATGATTGATATTCCGAGCTTTGCTTTCACTTAGAGTCTTCAGAGCGGTAATTTCTTTCAAGAATTCGGCATAGGAATTGGCATTCTTTGGGTTGATTGTATCGCTCTCCTCGATGTCGATGATCTTCACGGCCACTATAGCAGCCGATACCATATCCTTCCTGTTTGATGTATTAGCATATTGGCTAAAAACCCAGGAACCAACAAATAACATACCCTTTATAAACACGCCCGAAACTCCCCTTTCCGATTAATTCTATTAACGCATATTTTGGTGGTTCCTTTCCTGATTTAGTTGCTGCTTCAATAACTGAAGCTTGCATGAGCCGTGCATCCTCAATAGCTTTTGTCTTGACCGAAACTGGTTCGGAATTTCTGACTTGGAGTTTATCCATTTCGGCAAAATGGGCTCCTAAAGCTACGAGGCTAACGTCTAAAAAAGAAAGTTGCGAAGGGGGTATGTTTGAACTTCCAGGTGTAATGTTTATTCCTGGGACTGGAAGACGAGAAACAGAAGAGCTTCCTTGTCTGTCTGCAGATGTTTGGGAGCTATTGAGTGAGGTAGAAGTCAGTTTCTTACCGACGACTGGTATCTTGGGCAGATTACGTGATGTAGGTATTGTTTGACGGGAAGAGGAGGGAATTTGCCGAAGACGCGAGTTTATAAGCGGCTCTTGGGTGGTGGGCGAACTATCTCGCGACCAGTTTTGCGGAGGCTTTAATCCAGAAAGAGGAGATTGAGCTCTATAACTTTTCGAGGAAGAAAGGGGTGTTTGGAGCTCTCTTGGAGAACTTCCAGGTTGAGGTAATTGGGGACGACGTGCTGACTGAGTTACTGGAGCACTCGAGTTTGGTTGAGGAGCGTTGAGAAGCGAGTCGAAGCCAAAAGTACTGGCGCCTCTGGAAACTGGAGAGCCGGTGGAGATGTTGCGATTGCTTTGAAGTATATCAACTCGCAACTTATCGCGATCGACAGAATCAGGTGCAAGGAGAGTTTGCGACTTCCTGACAGGATTGATTGCAGTAGGGGCTTGCAGTTGCCTAGCGGGATTGACTATAGTTGGAGTTTGCAGTTGGGTTGGATTGTTAACTGGTTGACGAAGCGTAAGTGGGCGCTCAGATCTGGCTTGCTTTTCTGCTTCCCTCGCTGCTTCTTTCCTTCGATCTTCTTCAGATTGAACTGGATGAGCTAGAGATCCTTGAAGAGCCTTGCGAGTTTCTCTACGCTCTTCTCTACGTGCTTGTGCCCGCTCGAAGTTCGCAACAGCTTGAGCGTCGTCTGTAGATGTGATGTCTTGAGCAACGGATGTCTTCTTCTGGGAAACTTGATGGGAGCTTGAGCTTTGGAAATAAGCACGATAACTCTCCTCCAGATCACTATCTTTGCCAGCGTGCTCAGCGAGAGTATCAGAATTGATCCACTTGTCGGATTCTTCCCTGGAATATTGTCTACCAATAGAAGAAGAATTTGATGACACTCGTCGTGAATGAAGATTTGGTATAGGCTCAGCTCGTTGAGGCGCAGTGAATTGTTTGCTTGAGCGTCGAGCAATTTCACTGGATTTCTGGATTTCTGTGGTTTCTGCAATCTGAGAACTGCGTGAAAACGTATTTTGACCCTTGAATCCAAATGCACCTCGAGACTCGCGCAAATTAGAAGTTCCACCGAAACGATTATTTCGTAAAGAGGAGGCGGTAGAAGTTGGTGGGGGTTGTTGTAAAGTTCGCGCTGTCGGCAGTAAACTCTCCGGTTCCTGTGTTGAGGATTCACTAGAGTAACCACGAGAAAGGAAGTAATCTGGTTTTTCTGTAAATCTGGATTGCTTCGCACCTTCCGAGGCTGTAAGTTCTTTTCCTTGGAGTTTGGGTAAGTTTGAGCCACGTTCTTCTTGAGAAAGCGGCGGTGCGTCAACGATCACGTGAGAAGGAGTCTTTGCAGCGTTTGTCGCGTCGTCTCTTGTACTGCTTCCGGCGCTGGGGGTTCTTGTACTGTGGAATCCAGTTGCAAGTGGAGAGTCATCAAAATCTCGTAGTACAGCCTCATATGCTAGCAAGACGGCTTCGTTGGCTCGCAGCGATTCTTCGATTTCCCTGAGGTGACGCTCTTCCACAGCCTCGTCAGACTCGGTAGCAAGCAATTCAGGTGTAGGTTCAGTATATTCGTAATCGTAATCAATCCTTTGCGAGGGGGTTAGAGCCTCGTAGCATGGTCTTGGAATTGACTCTTGAATGTCGTTCTTTGGTGTATCCTCACCCTCAGACCTTGAATCCGAAGTATAGCCGCCGCTTGTGCTTGTGCTTGTTGCAAGATTTGGGTTGTGCTTCTCCCGTGGCGTAACCTGATCAGGAGTAGTTGGTAATGCACCTGTATCAATGTGATCTTCTTCTTGTTCATCCCTTGACGTATGGTTGGAACTTGGTGTGGTTTGAGAATGATGAGAATTGAGAAGATAATTGCCTGTACTAGCAATTACGTTCGTAGGATCGTAAACCCAATATTCCCCTTGACCCTCCTATGAACAAATCAAGTCAGTAATCATCGTACTATTGTACTAGACCTCTTCGAACGAGCCAGATGATTTTCAAGTAAATAGATGCTGCAGCGAGCCAGGACAATTATTGGGTTGAAGAAGAATAAATAAATAAATAAATAAATAAATAAATAAATAAATAAATAAATAAATAAAT
>JBBMOJ010000198.1:0-73392 GCA_038090695.1 Sclerotinia spermophila | reverse complement strand
TTTCAAAATAAGTGCTTTTGTGCTTATTTTGGTGAGGAAAGTTCGGCAAATTTCAACCGGGCCCTCAATTAATACAACGTCTGGTATATATATTTGTATTATTAATGGAATTGCAATTGCTTGACAAAAGTCGGCTAGATAATCAATAGATTTCGACAGTGGTTTATGAATGAAACTCAACAGCGAAGATCGATAGATCTTTAATCAAAAATACGCTCGTATGAGAAACCCAAGACACTTGTTTTGCAACGTAGTTCTTAGAGCCAGAAATCCTTCCAAGTACGCAAGATATAAACGACCCATAATTAGACACTTCCCATTACTCCACTGCACATTTTCACGTGAGATCTCCCATAACAAATACAGTCCATGTCAAACCAACCCATCCAAACCTTTAAATTCAACTCAGCTCAGAAGCCGAAGTACGAATAGAACTAGATGATGGCTCAGACTTGGACATATTCGTTGATGAGGATGATACCTCGGTATCCATGGCCTCCATGTGATCCACACTTTCTCTTTCTCCATCGTTTTCTTTTCCCTTGCCCTTTCCATTGCAATTGGGGTGGGTACCGTTTGTGTCGTGTGTAGAGGTATCATCATTTGTGTTCGCATCCATCATATGCGTATCGATATCCTCCCCAGCCCCTCCATTACTCCCATCCAAGCCTACGCTTCCCCCTCTCCCCCCTCCCTCATCTCTTTCGTACTCACTCCAATCACTTTCACTTTCACTTCCACTCCATTCCTCACTCTCTCCTTCAACCAACCTCAGAACTTCCTCCACGACCAAGAAATCCCTCTCCAGCACTTCCGCCCAATTTTGCACATTCCCCAATTCCTTAACCTTCCTCTGTCCCTCTCTAACGACTTTTTCTAACTTATCTCCTTCTCTCCCCAATTTCCCTATCTCCTTCTTCAATTCAGTTTCCTGTTTTGTTAATGCGCTGCTATTTTGATGGAGATTCTGCGCTCGTAGTCTCAGTGCATGTTCGTGGGGCGTAAAGATATTTTGGATTGATGCATTGAGGGCAGTGCGTGCTTCGGCTATTTGGCGGGTAGTCTCCGGCGAGGGGGGCAATGGTGGGAGAGAGGAGGTAGAGGGGTTGCTTGCAGCGTGAGAGTGAGTTGATGTGGAGGCCGAAGCAGATCCTGAGTGGGAACGCGAATGGGTGGATGCAGAAGAAGGGCCGGGGATATCGGGAGGTGGTGGTGCGAGAGAGGAGACGGGCATTATTATGTGAAGAGTTGGTATATGTGAAAGATTGTCGAATGCTTGCAATTCTAAATACGATGCTGAGAATATGATGTCGAGCGAGAAGGAAGATAGGCGGTGTATTGTACAATACTAATAAGCTGTGGATTTGTGACTTTATTACTTATCAGATGTCTTGTGAAATGGCAAAAATATAAAGCACGAAATGCGCATACGAAGAGAGCAATAGTGAGGATTCATTCAAGGTAGGTTGGAAAAGGCCATTGAGAGTAGATACATCACGAGGTTGATAAGAAATGCGGGGAGGAACATGGGGATTACATATGGTTACACAAGGGTCTTATAGCCAATTCAGGTCCAAGTCGATCATTTGGATTTCCCCAGCTTTTGATATCGAAAAGATTGTCTCGAACATTGGATGGGTTTTGAATGGAATAATTAAATATAAGCATGTGAGCAAGGAAAATTGCCATAGCAGAATTATCAAATATCGAATTCACACAATTCACAATTGTACCGGTACTCATATGCTTAAATATCCAGCCAAATGGCAAAGGGGGTATTCTTATTGCTTTTGAATTCATCATAGCCTATTGAAGAGAACCATTTTTCGCATGATTCCATATCAGGAACTCCATGCCATGAATCCCAATGAAATACAACCCATCCCAAATCCCATAGAAGATGATTTACTTTCTCAATTGGCGTTGGTAGAAAGCCAACTCCTCACCCTCCAAAATGTAACCATCAACACGTCCAGATTGTCCAGGTCTGGATGAAACTGCGGCGTAAAGACGACCAGCCTCGAATTGCTTTTCCAAAGCAGGGTCAACCTTTCCTTGAGCAGCGAATCTCTCGTGGTGCTTCTTCTCAACGGACTTGCTCTTCTTGGTGTCTGGCTCCTCAACGGCTTGACCGGCCTTTTGTTGACGTCTGCGTCCCAAGCTTTGACCGTAGTGTGCCTCGTACCATTGTCTGAATGGTGCAGCATCGACTTGAACAATGGCGGATCTGGTGAGGGTGTTGGTTCGGACCAACTCGTTGTTGGAAGGATGGAAAGCGACAACGATCACACGGACCTTACGGGCAATACCCTCAGAGGCCCATGAGAAGTTACCGGCTTCGAGACGGAGAGCACGGAATTTGCGGTTACCACCACGGGTACGGACGAGATGGATTCTCTTGGTTCCGATACGGGTACCTGCTTCTTGTCTTCCGGCTTCGAAAGCGCGCTTCTTCCCTGTAAAAGTCTTAGTTTTCAGGTTGGAACATATATCAATCAAGATATATGGGCTATCTACTACGCACGGTAATGGGATCGCTTGGCGCCAGAGGCGGAGCGTTTATGTCTGCTGTCACGGCTGATACCCATGATTGCTAATTCTGTAATATGAGAGTTATTAGCCAAATTTGAACAGAGATTTAAATGATTTCGATCTTAATGCAAGCATCTGAAATGTCCCATCGAAGAACTGAATGCGCAACCAGCTATGTGAGGGCAAAAATGCCCGAGGAGATGTGCGAAAAAAAGGTATTGATATGTGATATGGTGTGCAGTCGATTGAAGAAGGATTTTAACTCCATTCTGAATGAACCACTGTGCAACTATTCCCAATCTCTATTCTTTTTTGCTTCAAAACACTCTTCTCCCGCATATTCTGGTTTCGATTTCGTTCTCGATTTTCGATGTAATGCAGATGAAGATTGAGATGCTGGTAAATTACTGACCTGATGGTTTCGAATTACAATCGTTGTCGTCAAAGAATTTGTCGTGAGAGTTTGAAGAATATCAAATCGAACTTTTGCAAAAATGAAAACGGTGCGAGAAGCTAGTGCGGAGGCTAAGATTAAGCGAACTTTCCTCTTTCCAAGGATTAAGATCACGTGGCGATACAGTTCATTGACGCTCTCCCCTCCACAATTTTAACCCCAAGACACTCGAGCCTCTTCACCACTTGACAACAATACTAAGTTCAATACTGTACTCAAAACTTACGACGAAGTATAACTCGAGCTATATTTTATGGAATTCTAGGTCTCCTAGGGTACCCTTATTAATATTACCCTACCCACTCCATGGGAACCTTCTATGGCATGATCGAGTTTACGAGAATGAGTATCAATATTTGGCTAAACGATAAATGGAACATATTTTAAACTTACCTCAGAGGGCAGCTGAATTTATTACCCTTTTTGAGTATTCACGCCCCTGGGTGCCCTCCTCCATACTCCTTATACTAAATCATGTTGATGCAAACCATACCTTGCTATAAAGGCTCAATTGCATATCTAATTGAGGAATTTCTCCAGAAAGTCTTACGGGGCAATTTAACATCAAGAGAAGGGGTTGATCACTTGTTCGATCAATATTTGACAATTTTCCCTCTGAGTTGCACTCATCGAGTCCGGTGAGAGAGACATCGCCCGCGCTCGATTCTAACTCTGCAACTCAAGACTTGGAAGATGCTTGTAGTTCTGGAGGTCTCGATATAGCCTTTTCAGTGTTATGTACATGACGAGGAGATCTCTCTTGGAACCATCGTGGGCATTTACCCCTCCTTCGTTGAAGCTGCAAAGGGTGGAGAAAGAAGCGTTGTGCAATTTTACTTGATGGAGGCGTACCGATGGAAAAAGTTCCCATCTATACAAGTAGAGAAAGTGAGTATGAATACGACAATTGTCTAAAGAATATTTTGGTGAGTGTTGAGTGGTTATTAGAGCACGGTGCAGATATAAGGTAATGAATTCGCAAGAGAAGACGTCCTGGGCGGCGCAGCATATAAAGCCTTGTTTTAAATCGTTGAACTGTGGCTCCTTTGGTTGAGTGCATGGAGGGGAACTACAACTGTATAAAGGAGGTGCATGGGTCTGCAATGAATGCTAGCACTAACAACTTTAAAATATAAATGACTTGCGGAGATTGTTCGATTTCAATTCAATACGGCGTTCAAGTATACCGAAGCTAGAGTTGAGCTGTGGTCTACTCTCCACAGCCTCACTTCGAGCTTCACATTTTACGCTCTGCCATTGTAACCGCCGTGGCATAGACCGATCCACCTTCAAGATCTTTCTCCTATATGACAAGTAAAACTATGAAAGAAATACTGCTCCCTTGAAGACAGAACCCAGAAACCGTGATCCGTGTCTGTAGCATTACAACATCCAAGCCAACCTTTTAATGTTAGCATGCTGGCCAGTTGTGCTAACCCCTGGACTATCTAGATTCCCTCGATATTTATCGTTTATATTCAGATATCATTTAGTCATGTGAGAATTTGTGGTGGATGAAATAAAGCTTTGTTAATACAAGAAGGAGGCCTCCCCAATTCGTAGCTTTTGGGAATGACTTGACAATTATGAGGAATATTGAGATTCTGTACACAATATTGGTATCAGCTCAGAATTATGGTGGTTTTAGTATATCATCACTAGTTGCGACGGAAACGTTAGAGAAAATGATGCTGCTCACCAGGGAGATTCCACACCAAAAGAAAAGTTGCCAAATTGCCGAAAAAGCGATATATTGCTGAAGCCCCTGATTGGTCTTACAATGAGGGGTGAGTGAATGTAACCTTCGATTCCACGTTCGCGCTCAAAGGAGAATCGAAAACACTTTCATTCCACATCAACTCGCCAAGTTCGCTTCATTTCAAAATGGCCGAAGTCTACAAGTTAC
Organism: Sclerotinia spermophila; assembly: GCA_038090695.1. Classification (NCBI taxonomy): domain Eukaryota; kingdom Fungi; phylum Ascomycota; class Leotiomycetes; order Helotiales; family Sclerotiniaceae; genus Sclerotinia; species Sclerotinia spermophila. Next base: position 68,500 of record JBBMOJ010000198.1, on the reverse strand, counting down.
CTGGACATAAAGTCGACGTCAAGCTCCTCGTTTTCAACCATGAGATCCATTGCCATTCATTGATATTGAAACTTGGTTCGGCTTATTTCAGAAAGTTCTTCGACTCGGCAGACAAGACTCCCGCTCCTTCAAATGCGACCTTCAAATACGAATATGTTACCATTCAAGACACTTCAAACGATGTTCCAAGCCTCGAAGTTGCATACAAGGTCAGTTAGCCTTAATGGTTATAAATCGTGTTCATCTGGTTCACCTGTACAGACTTTTTCCATATGATTGATGTCTAACTGGCTTAAAATATCACTCAAAACTCACATATCCATTTTCAGGTTGAGGGCAGAGGCGAGAAGCCCGCCGATGATGGAGCCAACCATTGGTATCTTGCTATCAAACACATGGTCGATTGTTTGTACAGAAAACCCTTCATACTCACCGAAATCCTCCACCTCGACTCTTTGACCAAGGTTGCGGACTTTTACGGAGCTCTACCCGCCGTTTCGAGATCTTTGGATGGTGTATTGGTCAATAGCCCACAGCTCATTGAACAAATAACTGATGATCCTGGCGCAGTTTTACAGACTGCCTATCAACTACGAAACAAACTTCTGTATAAAGAATGCATGGTTCACGTTGCTGGTCAATGGAGAACTAACAAGCCAATATCGGAAGAAAATACAGAGCTCCGAATGGGAGTTTTGGTCGCCTATGCTGGGCTTGGGGAGGAATTAGACTTAGCAAATCGAAGGATTTTGTCACAATGTGGAAAAGATGCGAGAAAAAGGGATTTCGCGATGAGCAATTCCATACGGGATAATTCACAATTATACGACACACTGCCAGATTATTACAGAACACTCCAGAAAGACCCAGTATGTGGGCCTAAATTCCAGATCTTCTTAAAGGGTGTAATGCGCAACAATCTGGTCCTTGACCGATCAAGACTTGGGGCAGGTGAAGGGAAATTCAAAAACTACTTTCTCTGTGCGGAAGTCAAGGATTCGGAACTGCCATGGGATCCAGAGGAAGAAGAATGGTAGAACCTATTGCCCAGATATGCGACAGTAATTGAAGTTTGAATGTTATTGTCAATCTGTAAGTCAATTTCACCCATTTCACCGACACTTGAATCTTGAAACCCAAGCTTCACCACAATTCGAACTGCACTTCTACTATGAAAATCTTGGATTTCTGGATCAGCTTCATATACTGGGTTCACACCATGTTCTGACTGAGACGATTGGAAGCCCTAAGGTAGTATTAGGCTTCGTTAAGAATTTTGGAACATTTGAGAATGGGGTTTCTTTCTAAGTGATTTAGAATCATGAATTACCACAGACTTTCAAATCTGGACTGCAGTCCGTACTGTGATCTATCAGACATATTAATCATTTCTTGGCACGTGCCTTGTACACCGAACTAACATTTGCTAGTTTTCTTCTCCAATCTTTCTATGCAGGAATACACAAATGGTGGCTAACTCCTCAGACATTTCAACGATAGGATGGATGCGATATCTAGGCTGATGAATCTTCACATAGGAGTTTTCCAATTACAGGTTGAGCCGCTCAACAGATAATATGTCATTAATGCAAAATACACTCAATTCGTATCACACGGGTCTAAAAAACACTTCTACTACTAATGATGGAGAAGTAACTTGACGCTTGATGAGTTTTATGCCATGTGACTTGTACGTCTGGTGGAATATGCCAGGCCCTTCGTTCCTTACCACTGTCCCAAGAACCCCGAACTCAAAGTTTCCAGACATACACCACATCATCATCTTCAATACTCACTATAGGAACTTATCAAAGACTAAGATACTCTCGCCTACCAATAAACCCCATACATATATCCACACTTTCATGACACTAGCACCGTACTCTACAAACCATCCATCACTCGTCATACATATATCAAACTCGCATCCGCAAAGCGATTCAATTCCTCAACGGCCCCAGATTTTCTAGTTTCCCCGCAGAGCGCAAACTCATCTAGTTGGGCATCACAGCGATTCGCATTCTTGAATGTTAATTTCTCATGGCCAGTCCCCCATGTTCCCGGGTATTCTGCACTTCTGGTTGCCTTCTACGATGCCTATCATTTTTTCTTAATTTAGTGTCGTAACGTGAATTTTCAACTCGTGGTTGGCAAATAATAAATCGCCGGGAGAGTTTTATTAGATTGAAAAGCATGTCGTACTTTAGCAAGAAACGAGGACTTGGATCCTTGGCTTGTTGTGAAGCTTACCCAATTCGATATCGTGGTGTGGGATATAATTGAATTAACATGTCGATGCAGGAAGATACTAAAAAGACGTGTGACTATGAAAGGTACTCCTTGATGATATGTTCCTTAGATATTGAATTTAGATAGAGAAATATCCCATTCGATTTGTCTCTTTATATCACTCATCAAAACGGAAGCCAAGAACGTCCACTTCATAAGAGGCAGCACACGTGTCGTCTGCATCGGTCCGCTCGTTGTAAAGTAAATCTACAAGAGTCTTCTTTCCGCTGGAGTTACTCCAGTCCCATAAGTAGGAGTCCTAGACCGTGCTACTATACCATCGTGCTCCCCTTCTACAATGGAACGGCGAGGCTGGTTATACCCCCTATCAACGTTCTTTTAACCACGCACAATGCATTACCTGGAGTAAACCATCTCCTCCTACTCCGCTTACATATGCATCTACGCAGAATCCAGCTACAGCCTGCATGCCAGACTCGAGAGGGCTAAAGACCTCTGTCAAACATTCTGATATGGGCTCTGATTTTACGAAGGAGGTGCCGCTTGTCTCCCAATAAGTTTTGGGGATATGAGTCGCAATTCAGAGCTGTATACCAAATGGCTCCTTACTTGCTTGCCTTTGAAACACTAACCTAACCAGAGCTCTTCCCTGAATCAATGTACAGTCAGTATCTGATAGTGCATAAACGGTAAGAGCATCGTCCTGTGCTCTCAGTCGCTTCAAAATGTACAGTCTACGTACCAACAGTTTCCCAAATGCATAGTTCATGCTCACTGTGCAGTATACCATACACAGAAATGATCAGACCAGTCATAAGAAATAAATAAGAGATCAGGCGCCACACCAACAGAAAATAATCGTAATGACGAAATCAGATTTCTGGTTTCATAAAAAACTAGACGAATACGAAAGCACTCCCAAACTCTACGCTTTTGTCTGCTTATCTACGCGGGGAACACAGCGCTCAGCCCTCGAGAATAACCGAGATGTAGCGCCTATTTTTGTACGACGTATTGATGATATCTGACGCATGTTACACGAAAATAAAGTACAAGGCTGTGTAACCAATACGAGAAAAATATAGACTGTCTGGATATATTCCGAGGGAGTGAGATGTTGGTTTCTTCATGGCTGTAGGTTCCGAATTTAGTTTGAGCGACTATTGCTGGCATTTTTATGAATAGCCGCACGAAGATAAGAGATGGCCGGCAGAAACTGGGTACGACATACGGCGCATTATGATTCTTGACTGAAAAGCTTGTGTTACTCTGCCTGTCTGATGATGTTCTGACCGTTTTTGCCTGAAAGAATTGGCCAAAGAATCAAGATGTAAGCAGTTGTCAGTTTGCCATTGTTGCAAAGTTGCTTTTGAATAGGGAATGAGATATCTAAGATTTTTGGGAAGAACAAATAAATTAGGAACTATAGACGTAAGGTACTCCGCATGTTCGGTTTGAAATTGTTGATCTCAAAAGTACAATGAATAATACACTCGATACGAAATTGAAGGTCACATTGTACTTTGACAGGTGGCAAGTACTATGGCCTTCTGTCTATCCATGCTTTATATCAATATAACAAAAATTGCATGTAATACGAGAGAGTGTGATTAAGGACATTTTATTAATCCTAAGTGATGAAACCATATGATCTCAGCGTATGCTGATAGACTCAGTAATTCCAATGACCAACATCTTATAGTAACACGAATATTACCAAACCAAATCATAAAAGTGTTAGTGGGCAAAGTCAATTGTTGGCCAACTGCAGAATCTTGTCAAGCCCATCATGCATGTCGGATCAAGGTTTATGTCCGTAGTGGCGTCCTGCTGCAGGTTGAACCAAACTGTCGGTATCAACGCAATCCAGACAATGGAGCCATACTATCCCACCTCATTTCTTAGCATACCATTCATCAACAACGAAATTTGGTTTGCATCCATCACAAAATTTAAATTTAGTAATCGATATAAATGCTACCTGCTGCCCGGCAGACATGGCCTCTTTTGAGGATATCTGCAGACAGTGGAGAAATTGATATGGAACAATGTACTAGGGGGAGGGGGGTTGGGGGCCAATACTACCCCAGAGGAAACTTAAAGGAAGGAATCAGGAGTTGAAAGCACGATATTTCTTAGCCAATCCGCAAACAAAATTGTATGTCATCACATATACAGGAAATGATGTTTAGATATAGTAATAACAAGAAAAATGCTTGCTCGTAGAAACTGTTGTTTTGCTAGGAGTGTTCCCTATTTCCCTCGGGGTAATAACTTCACCCCAGAATACAGCTCCAGCCGGCTTCACATTCCGCCTTAGCTGGAAGCGCTGAAGAAGTGGAGTCAATTAAACAAGCGGTTGAATCTCTTAACATATATGGACCCCGGTACTCAATAGGTGAACCAGGACACTGGGTCCGCATTGATTGGCTGACTTCCAAACTTGGATATTGAGACCGCGAATCCACTTTATACATATTTCCATTTATCCAGCAGTAATAAAGCCATCACATGAAACGGATATGCTGAATGAGGCCCTCCATTGAGGCGGTCTACTGCAGCCTGCAGGTTGAAGCTGACAATCACTTATATAGGCTCCACTTGAAATGAAACATGATATTCGAGTCATCAATCATGCCACTTAGATGAAAGGATCAACTGCGGCGTGGACTTCCGACATGCCTGCATTTCCCTATCTAAGTACAGCTATCGGCATGCCGAGAAATTTGGGACAGGAAGTCAGCATCATGTTCCTCTTGTTCCTAGTAGAGAGGATGCTTAAGTGATAGTTTTGGCAATCTCTTCTTATTCCGTGTGATTAATTTGAGCTCTTTTATTGGGGACGACTGGCATAATTCACCTCAAAGGATGATTGACCGCATCGCAGTTCTTGTGGTTATTGAAATAATGCTACGGCTATTATCACGACCGTTTTAAACGCCGTGTCGGTATAATTTTGTCAGAAAAAGGTTTGTTTTGTTACTAGCATACTGCTTAGTATATCATATAATATATGATTTCCAACAAATTTATTATGTAGCTGACCGTCAGCATATCTCAGTCTGCGCGTAAGAGGCGTATGCAAACCTATTATGCCAACAAAGAAGCACCCCGCTGTGAAAATGACTGCATTCATGATACCAATTCTAGAATGACAAATTAGGACCTGCAGAATAAATGGCTTAGATTGATTTTCCAGGCTCTTGGAAGACAGGAAGATTGCTCGGCCCCGAAATAACTACTCTTGTCCAACGATTCGTCGTATCGAGGAGTTATTTCACGTGGCGTCCATATGGTATGTCTTTGCTACACCGAGATCTCCCTTATCCTTCTTTTGCATAGCTCAACATATAGCGCGTCTGGTGGTAAGGTAGGATAAATGCTAGGTCGTGAATCCTACAAAATGACATATGTGCACACAGAAGAAAGACCGCTCGTAAATTGACGTGTTAGGATTGATATAAAAGGTGGGAGATCTGCCCCATGTCTATAACGCCAATTGGCGATCCCAAAATTGTGTGGAAGCTTTAGTATCTGACTGTACCAAGCTCAAGTTCCTCCACCCCCAGAGTCGTATGCAGAACCGATCTTGGTCCGTGGTCGATGCCCATGCCAAGCTTTAACGACTGCTACCGACATATCTGAGACGGGTGACGTTAATTACCGTTTTCTTTTTATCAGGCCCCAATAGCTAAGAATAAGTCGCCGATCAAAGCGGCGATGATAATCTTGGAAATGGCAGGCTACGGTATTGGCCGTAATTTCCCCGTAAATGTGATGTTTATATGTATTCCTTGCAAATACTAAAATACACCCTTGACAGTTTTTTAGTGGCTGAAAAGACAAAAGCAGTGATGTTGGTTTGTTCTGAATGCCATGCTGACAACGCATTTCCCTTTGATCAGGGGATTGAGCCATCTGAAACTCATAAACTGTGGCTGTAATGCAGATGGAACTAACGAACACCACTGAAAGCGGGCTTACAGGTCCTCGGAGCGATTATAGAGTGTATTGGCATTAATGTTAATGATAGATGTGCGCTAAATACAACACGACAATCTCAGAAGAAAGAGTAATAAAAAATATTATGGCGAGATAATGGAAGGTGCAACCTGATCCAGATTCGAGCGAAAGAGCTCATTTGCTGCTTCTCCATATTGAAGTATGTCTGTCACGATTCGGTAGCCCTCAGGTAAACTTTCGTCGTTCTGCCTGCAGGTGACTCGAATTTCTCTATTCCATCGATCGACCTCGAAAGACTCTCCATAGTATCTTGCATTCTCACGGATATTTCCGAATTCATCCATCCCTGGTTGTTCGAGTGCCATCTTCCATATTGCGATTCGTGCAATCACACGGCTATCCCATGCACCCTCTCGCCGATGAGAGGAAAGTAGTAGCTTCAATGCTTCACCACGTAGTGTCGGGGAATTGCGGCAGTACAATGCAACTTCGAATAATGGTATCGTGGTGCGAATGTCAAAATTAAACAATGATTTGCCTGTGAATTAAGTTAGCATATCATGAAATTCTACCAAGAAAGATATAAAAAATACCTTGGAACAAATATGTTTCATAGTCTATTATATCTCGAGTGTAAGAGACGATATATTGAAATGGTTCCAGGAGCTCGTCCGTGATAGACTGCGGTTCGTTGAGACTTGTGGCAAGCTTGATGATACTAATCAATACTCGCATTCTCAATGCGTCTGGTCTTAGTACCGGATGTCCAGTAACATCAGATTTGCAGTCGGACATCCATGTAGATCGACAGAAGGCAGTGTCCCACTGTCTTAATTGCGCTACATAATAGTCTCTCAGCTTGATGGCCGAGCGAGGAATCTTTATTCTTGGTGTGAATCTATATTTGAATATCTCTATATAGAGATTATTGGCTCTTGTGACGAGGATACTTCGGGTTTTGACTGCTTCCTCTATGCTAAAGAAAATTTCAGGAATATAAATCTGCTCTTTTCCAAATATAGCTTCGCGATAAGAGAATTCCGATTCGAAGCCCATAGTGGAGTAGTTGACACTATCGAGACTCATTAAGACACTAACAAACCTGCAATCCAGGAGCTTTGAAGTCTCTTTCGTAAGCAACGATCGGGCACATTGCATGTGAAAAGTTGCTAGATTTCGGTTCCCATAGAAGCAATCAAAGTGGGCTAGTATTATAGAGGCAATAAAGAGCGTTCTCGAGCGTTCTGCTGTACTTTTGGTAGCTGCTATGAAGTTTCTCGTTAACTGCAATGTTTTGCCGTATTGTTTAAGAGCAAACTGTTCATGATCTTGAATTTGTTGTGGGCTGGTAGTGTCCATCTGGAAGCTCCGCACAAGAGCAGAGATAGCGACAATTCCATGACGAACGCATGGTGTAGTAAAGCTTTCCTGGAGAACGACTTCGGTCCAAAAATATGACTCGATGGATCTGGCTGTACGGCGTGTTGTATCCAAGATCATGCCATATGGGTCGGTTGAGGTAGCAAATGCAAAGTCTTGAAAATATAGGCGTTCTTGCTCGCTAAGATTGAGGTAAGAGGGCCCATGATTTGGTAAGGCTAGTGGTGCCGGACGTATAGGGACTAAGCCTTGTCGAACAACATCTTTCTTTTTCGTTGATGTCGGTGCTTGTGTAGTATAACCACGACATCGAAGCCCGGAATTAGAGCATCGAAAACAAGCTGGTTTCCCTTCATCGCATTTAAGTCTTCGAAATCTGTAGTATGTCAAGTCAACATTGTGCTCCAGATCAAAGCGTTGTTAAATCATACTTGCAAGTCACGCAACCTGATCTGACTTTAGGCCTGGAAGCTCTTTTTCTGACATAGTCTGACATTTCAGGCATTATTGATTCGAGTTGTTAAAAAAATAATGAAACTATAAATCTTGAAAAATGTGCGAGGACTGCCAGGTTATATTTAAAGTTAAATTCCAATGTACCGACGACTTCCCCTCTCCCTCCCACCACGAATGGCTAAAGGTTGCGGCTAAGACCGCAAGGGTTGGCCGTTGACAGGGCGGGACATGGTAGCATGCCACCTTCCGGGGTCGCAACGAAACAGGGAAGAAGGAGTGCAGGATACCATCGTGCCAGGGTCATAAGCGGTGGACTGCAGATCAGATAATGGTGAGATTATATCAGGGGGAGGCATTACTCGCACAATTAAGGAATGGGAAAACATGCTATTTTTCTTACATTGAGGAAGGTCTCATCTCTCATATCTACAAACGCTTTTCTTGCTCACTAGGTAGCGGTTGCACTTGCATGGTTTTGTAAATCCAATTGTAGTATTCGATGACTGAAAAGAATATGGGAAACTCTTAGCTACGAAGACAATTCTTAACGTAATTGACTACCCCGAGAGACGAATGCTGGGCGTCTCAATATCTAATATCTTTGTCCCATGCGATACCCATGCTAATCGCAGTCTTCTGGAAACCGACGGGAATTTGAAGAATTATTGTACCACGCCCAAAAGCTTGTCAGACTTGCGTAACTCTGCACCAACTGGTGTGTGTTCTGCATCTGAGCTACGTCGGTTCTATCCAACCGACTTCAAATCGGCTTTGATAGCAAACTTTGACGTCAAACTCTTTGTCGGACATAAGATGATGATTTGATAGTAGCATGACAAATAACTAAGAAATGACTAGCACAGCTATGTCTATAAAAAGGATACCCAATAAGATGAAGAGGATCTGATGATATAAGAAATAGTGACATCCCAATATCTGACCTTGCTTGAAAGAAGGACACAGCCGTAGGGCATTCTAGTTCTAGATGCTTTGAGTGCTTTGTCATATTGTTATATCAAAGGATAAGTAAGGCATTTGGTTTTAGAAACAGAAACCAACAGTTGGAAGTCTACTAGTACTGAGTAAGCAATTTCGGTTACCGGACTAGCTACGGCCGGGGTTTAGTACTAAAGCCCGGGGAGCGGAACAATAATTAATCCGAGCCAATTTTTCCTTTGTCAACTTTGTGATCCCCGCCATAATTATAATGTTAACTATGGCTTCTCGCATAAAATAAATCTTATACATCAAGAAACACATCATCAGCAACTTCATACTCCCGAGATCATTGAAAGCGAGAAGAAAATATGGCCGAAAATATTTACGACGAAATCGAGATCGAAGACATGACTTATGATCCAGTCCTACAAATCTATCATTATCCATGTCCATGTGGTGATCGATTTGAAATCGGTATTGCTGATTTGAGAGATGGCGAGGATATTGGAGTCTGTCCAAGTTGTAGTTTGATGATCAAAGTTATTTTCGAAGTGGTAAGTGTCATTCTTCCTTACGGGGACAATTGCTCGACGCCAATATGAAGGCATATTATTATGGTTTCTCACGATGTGCAAGATGTTCTTGGATTATGTGTTAATGCTTTTGCGACGTAGGATGATTTACCCAAGCCAGATGGAGATCAAGGTGGCGCTCAAGTGACGGTTGCGACTTGAGTAGGATGATGATCCGAGGCTATATATATCATACATCGAACCGAGTGACGGGGTTTTGCTAGAAAAGAGAATACCTGAGGGATATGCTAAAGTGGTGGATGGGGATTTTCCCAAAATATAATCCGGACCCGACTATGAGCGTCCAGTGCAGCGTGTCATTCTGCGAAGAAACATTACCGCAAGAATAGAACCAGATTGGATCACGCCGAGGTCACGGTGACAAGGAAGTAGAGACTTAGATCTCTTGGAGAAGCTATCATGTCTATAATGAGCAGATACTCAGAAAGTCAGACTGCGTCCATTATCATCAGGCAATTCCCAAATTACAAAGCTGCCCCAATCTCTCATCAATTCCTTATATTCATGAATCTCACGTTGTGAAAAGTCCACTGCCATAAAACGCAAGGTTAATGTCCGATTTAAACCCACCATTTGCAATAAATGTTAGCGCGATCCATCCGTGTCAGGCCATCACTCATCTCCTTGCATATCAGTAGTGTATGAGCTCGATAAGTCAACGCCGACCTCATTCAACAACAGTTCATTCAAAGTAGAGCCATCTCTCAAGTATATCCACTCTCCTGATCCTGTGCCTTCTTTCGAATCTTGACCTTCACTCGTAATCACGAAGTCGTAACGTTTTGGCCCGGATGTGGGAGAAGAAAGCCAAATTTGTTTATTTGGCGGTTGTTTGTTGATGACATAGGTGCCGATGGGTGGAAATGAGAGTGTAAGAACTCCAGCCTAAATAGATATCTCAGTCAATTCTGGGACAGCACTTCATATAAAGCGCATGAGCCAGAGATAGAAACTCACACTATATTCAACATCAACATCTTCTCTCTCCTCTTGTAGCTCCTCTAGCTTTTTAACCATCATATCCATGTACTCGTCCGATAACTCATTGTATTGTTCTTGAGTGAGTTCAGCAGCTTGCTTTGGTTCTGCATTGCTTTCCAATATCTTGGGTTCAGGATTCTCTGATTCCGGGGATAGCCCTTTGCTCACTTTATTCGAAATCGTAATGGGGCGGAAGGGTTGATAAACGACACTTGATCGAATGATTGGAAATGCTCGACCACGCGCAAGGAAATTTCGTGAGGTGCCACATTGGCGGGGCGCGCTGCGAAGGATTTTTGCAAGGAATGTGCGTGTCATTTTTGTGTTTTGACGAAAATATACTATGTACGACAGAAGAGAAGGATCAATGGGATTGGGTTTGGGTGGATAAATTGAATCTTCCAATTCTGCTCCGGAGTTGATAAAACAGATTGGTCGCACAGAGGCTCAATGGAATTAAGCTTTGAGCTAGCTACCCCACGTTTTTCGCTTCATCGGCATATCAGTGATTCCACAGAACGATCGATCCTATCACTTACATACTTCGTGTTCAGCCTTCTTTTGTCAGCCTTCAACCTAATTCTTTGCAAACAATAAACTAACTAGATTCTCAATATACTTGCACTCAAAGATGATCAACGCGGTTCTTGTCTTCAATAATGCAGGACAGCCACGTCTTACAAAGTTCTATACACAATTAGTGAGTAACGACCACTCAACATCCTCCTATGATCTATGCTCACAGCCCAACCAGGAAACATCAGTTCAACAACGACTTATTTCAGAAATCTTTACACTCGTCTCTAATCGTCCTGCGGGCTCATGTAACTTTCTTCCGCTTCCACCTCTTCTGGCCTCCTCATCCACATCCAAAACAGACTCTTCTCCTCACAACGATATTCCTTCCCTCGTCACATATCGCCATTATGCAACACTATACTTCATCATCATTTCAACATCTACCGAATCCCCACTTGCTCTTATTGATCTGATACAAGTATATGTGGAAGCACTCGATCGCTTATTTGAGAATGTATGCGAGCTAGATTTGATTTTCAATTTTGAGACACTGCATTCAACTTTGAGCGAAATGATCGTGGGCGGTGTTGTCATTGAGACACAGTTAGAGAGAGTGGTAGAAGGAGTAAAGGCACAGGGAAAGGTAGCAAAGAGGCCCTTGAATGAAGGAAGGGGTGGGGCATTAGAAGGTATGGGAATGGGCGGGAATTTTGCCTGGGCTACCCGGTGAAATTCGGCGACTGTTTTGGTTACAAACATACCCAAGACAAACTGCAATAAAAGGACTCTCATCATTGAGCAAGGTCACAAGATTGCAGAAATGTGTGATTGGAAGCTGGCCTCGAGGAACACACTGGAGGCAATTGGAGAAGACAGTTCAACACTCTCAATACTAAAGCTGTTCCGTCGGCTAAAATGACATAAGCCTCATGCCTACAAGGCGCGAGCACGAAAGAGCCCCAAATATTGTCAGCACATCGCTCTTCTCGGTTACATGTACAGTGCCACCATAGGCTGTGCTCTCAACATATTGTGACGACTCAAGATTACAGAGAGTATGCTCGAGTAAACAGGATTTCCTGAAGGACTGAAAAGAGGGCGAGGATATCTTGAGGAAAGATTTTTGATTCATGGATCATTTACACTTTCAAGCCAGTGGTATTTAACGCCCCCACGCCCGAGAGTATACTACAAATTATACAATATCATGACGTTCTAGCATAGCTTCGAAAACATGACCTGTGCTTCAGTTGTTATTCTCTGCTACAGGTGATGCATCTTCAGCTCGATCTACACGTTTGCGAACTTGGTCCTTTGTCCACAGTGATTCTGTAAGCCCGAAAAACCAGTCTCGAACCTATGATTCGTCAATATCTCATGTTTCTTTCAATGCGAAGGTATCCATACTCCCTGAAATGGTGCCTCCTCTTGAACTAAGTTGTCCTTCTTCCAATCCGCGAAAAGTACTCCATATACTATCACAACTGTTTCCCACATATCAGCATTCTGTAATCTGGTGTACCCTCTCATAGTCTACCCACATAGAATAGAGCTCAATTGTGCAACCTTAACAGCTTTCATCCATCTCGGTCTCGCCCACTTTAGTTGCGTTCTCCTCTTGTATCTTCGTTCAAGTCGGAATTGATGCTTTTGTGATAATTTCGAGAAATCGGGAGGCCACAATCTTTTTGCCTTATAAGGATTTGAATTCGCATCATATGGTAACTCCAATCGAGTCTGCTGGGCAGCACGTCTGACAAGTGTCCGAAACATACCTGTCGATGTTATAATTATAAAATCGTTTTTAAGTGAAGCTTGAAGCTGGAGAGGACTGTAATTATGTTGGCCTTAGGCATTCTTGCATATACATCCCACCAGCCCGCAATTTCTCAGTTGGTGACTCGAATTTCTGTGCGGCTTCTCTGACCCATTGAAACCTCCAAATCAACAGATTATACTCTGCAGAGAGGATATTGAAAGGTCTAAAGTTTCAATATCGCAATCATGGCAGCTGTTGAAGCCACTGCGAAGGCTTTGGAGAATGCCACAATCTCCAAAACCAAGGAGTTGAAAGGCGTAAGTACCCCGCCATCGGCCGGTTCACATTAATTACTGACCATAAGACCTTTAGACTGAGAAGAGAGACAAACTCATTGCGATCGAGAGAAAATACCAAGCACAATGGGAAAAGGATGGCGTTTTCCAGCCAGATGCTCCGTCAACTTCAGAGATTCCCCTTCACTCTGTCTCCGCCGCAGAGTTGCGCGAACAGCACCCTAAATTTTTTGGTACCATGGCTTATCCTTACATGAATGGCACCCTTCATGCTGGTCACAGTTTCACCGTCAGTAAGATTGAGTTTACCGCAGGTTTTGCACGTATGCAAGGAAAGAAGGCTTTATTCCCTATGGGTTTCCATTTAACAGGTTTACCTATCAAAGCAGCCGCCGACAAGCTCGTGAAAGAAATCAAGCTTTTTGGAAAGAACTTTGAAAACTACAAGGAAGAAGATGATTCAGAAGAGAAGACAAATACCCCTACACCAACCACTCATCACGAAGACGTCACTAAGTTCACCGCGAAGAAAGGAAAGGCTGCCGCAAAAGTTGTTAAGATGAAGTACCAATTCCAGATCATGGGGGCTTTAGGTATTCCATTAGAAGATATCCACCAATTCGCAGACCCACATTACTGGGGTGCCTACTTTTCTCCTCTGTGCAAACGAGACCTTACGAATTTCGGAGCACGTATTGATTGGAGAAGATCTTTCGTTACAACTGACGCCAACCCATACTACGATGCTTTTGTTAGATGGCAGATGAATCGCCTTAAGGAGCTTAAGAAAATCAAGTTCGGAAAGCGATATACAATTTATTCGCCAAAAGACGGACAACCATGCATGGACCACGATCGAAGTGACGGAGAGGGGGTTGGCCCACAAGACTACTTAGCCATGAAGTTAAAGGTCTTAGAATGGTCACCAGAAGCCGAAGCTGCCATCAAGGATAAGGTCCCGGCGGATGCAGATATTTTCTTCGTACCCGCTACTCTTCGACCAGAGACCATGTATGGTCAGAACTGTTGTTTTGTTGGGCCTAAGATTACGTATGGTGTTTTCAAGGTTTCAGAAAAGGAATACTTCGTAATTACCGATCGCGCGGCAAGAAACATGTCATATCAAGATATTTTCCCCGGGAATGGTCAAGTTGACAAGGTTGCAGAGATTGTTGGTTCAGCATGTGTTGGAACCTTGGTCAATGCTCCTCTTTCCGTTCACAAAGATGGTATCAGAATTCTTCCTATGGAGTCAGTCCTTCCTACCAAAGGTACTGGAGTTGTCACCTGTGTACCATCTGACAGTCCAGATGATTACGCGACTATTACGGATCTCGCGAAGAAGGCGGATTATTATGGCATCAAAAAAGAATGGGCCGAATTAGAAATCATTTCTGTCATCAATACCCCTTCATTTGGAGATATGTGCGCACCGTTCTTGGTGAAAAAGCTCAAGATCGCCTCACCAAAGGACAAGACAAAGTTGGAAGAGGCAAAAGAGCTTGCTTACAAGGAAGGGTACTATCAAGGTACTATGACATTTGGAGAGTTCAAGGGAGAGAAAGTCGAAGTTGCCAAGCCTAAGGTCAGAAAGCAAATCATCGACGCTGGTGAGGGCTTTGCATACTCAGAACCCGAGCGAAAGGTCACCAGTAGATCCGGAGATGATTGTTGTGTGGCATTAATGGATCAATGGTACCTTGACTATGGAGAGGACTCCTGGAGAAAGGAAGCCCTTTCACATCTTGATTCTGGTTTGAACACTTACTCACAAGAGACCAAAAATGGATTTGAAGGTGTCCTCAACTGGCTCAACCAATGGGCCTGCGCCAGAACTTATGGCCTTGGGTCGAAGCTTCCTTGGGATCCTCATTTCTTGGTTGAAAGTTTGAGCGACAGTACTATTTACATGGCATACTACACCATTGCTCACTATCTTCACAACGATATTTTTGGTAAGACTCAAGGTCTCGCTGGAATCAAGCCAGAGCAGATGACCGACGAAATTTGGGATTATGTCTTTGCTCGTCGGGATATCAGCGATGATATTTTAAACGATAGCAAGATTCCAAAGGAGACTCTCGAATCAATGAGAAGAGAATTCGAGTACTGGTATCCACTTGACCTGAGAGTTTCAGGAAAGGATCTTATTCCTAATCATCTTACCTTCTTCCTTTACATTCACATCGCCATATTCCCTCCCGAGTATTGGCCAAAGGGTGTCCGTGCCAATGGCCACTTGCTCCTAAATGGAGAGAAGATGAGTAAATCCACTGGTAACTTTATGACTTTGTTTGATATGATCAACAAATATGGTGCAGATGCCAGTCGTATCGCTTTAGCTGATGCAGGAGATGGAGTTGCGGATGCCAATTTCGAGGAAGATGTTGCTGATAACAACGTTCTCCGTCTTTACACCCTTCGAGAATGGTGTGAGGACATGGTTAAGGATCAGAATAACCTTCGTACAGGAGAGAAGAATGATTTCCTTGATGCACTCTTCGAGAACGAAATGAATGCTATTGTTCATGAATGTCGTCAACATTACGAAGCAACAGACTACAAACTTGCCCTCAAACTGGCTCTTTATGACTTCACAGGCGCTCGTGACTTCTATCGTGAAGCCAGCATTGCTGCTGGAATCAAGATGCATAAAGATCTTATCTTTCAATATATCGAGCTTCAAGCTCTTCTTCTTGCTGTTATTGCGCCTCATTGGTCTGAATATCTCTGGCTTGAGGTCCTCCATAAACCCACTACCATTCAGGACGCCCTTTATCCTAGCGTTCCAGCACCAATTCCAGCTCTCAGCGCTGCTCGGGATTACGTCCGCTCCACATCCTCGAATATCACTTCCGCGGAAGCCGCTCAACAAAAGAAAAAGGCTAAAGGAAAGGATATCGGATACGATCTCAAGAAACCTAAGAAGCTTACCATTTTCGCTGCTGCTAAATTCCCTGTTTGGCAAGAAAAGTATATCG
Source organism: Sclerotinia spermophila (assembly GCA_038090695.1). Lineage (NCBI taxonomy): Eukaryota > Fungi > Ascomycota > Leotiomycetes > Helotiales > Sclerotiniaceae > Sclerotinia > Sclerotinia spermophila. The sequence continues at coordinate 52,383 of JBBMOJ010000198.1, read as the reverse complement.
ACCTTGTTCGCGAGTCTTGGAACCCAGAGACAAAATCATGTAATGACAAGGAATTGAATGGAAAGATTGCTAAGGTGGGAGAGATGAAGAAAGCTATGCCTTTTGTACAAGTTTTGAAGAGAAGGTTGCAAAGTGGCGAGGCTCCAGAGCAAGTGTTTGAGAGAAAGCTGGCTTTCGACGAAAGAACAACTCTCAAGAACATGGTGCCTGGCCTCAAGAAGGCGGCTGGATTATCGGTGATAGAATTAGTCATTGTAGATGGCGAGGAGGGTGGAAAGAAGGGTGTCATCGTCTCAGTTGGAGATGGCGAGGAAAAGGAATATGGTGCTTTGCCAAGTATGGCTGAGGCAGCAATTCCTGGTGGCCCAACCTTTTTATTTGAGAATGTTGAACTTTAAGAAGTAAAATAGATATCAATTTCAATTTTGGAACAAGCGAGATGGTCTAAATGATTTGAAAAATCTGAAAATCTGTTGTTTTTTTTGGTGGCTCTACTTGTTCCAATGCTACAAAGTTTCCAAAGATTTGAACTATTTCAGGGTTCAACTTCAGCTCGTAGTTCTAGACTCGAAAACTTTACCTAGGGCCCTGAATACTTTTCTCGGCGCCGAAGGATCGTATTGCCAGTGACAGAATCAAGCAGGTGAGACGAAAACTCTGGGTTATTCCTCCGTGGATTGAATCCAGAAACAAAGAGCTTCTCATGGTACAGTTGGGACTATTACAGCCTTTAGGATATAGATAAATTTAGATCTGTGTGGAATGTGGATGAGGAATGAGGTAATTGCGATGTGAACAGACACCACATTCCGAATGCGTGTGTGAAACGATGAGAGCAGGTTGAATTGCGAAATGGCAAAATATTATGACACTACTTTTTTTTCCTCGTGGTGAGATCTATACTATCCATGGTTCTGGAATGCATACGAATGTATGTTGGATTGAGATTGTTTGTTCACGGTCGTCTGTTTACTGGTCTTGGCGAATCCTTTCTGGCGTAAATCTCAATTGCCCGACATCTTCGCTCTGCCTTATCTTCATCTGTCTATTCATTTCCAGAGTAGTTCCAAACTTGAAATTAATAATTGTTTTGTGTTTAGGGAGATCGCTTCATGTCATAACACGCAGGAATAGAATCTTAGCCACAGGCTGCTTCAAACCATGCCTTGGGAGGATAACATGAGCACTTCTTTTCTCGATTCGTTGATTTGTTTATTTGGGACTTTTGATATTTGGTTGTTAGGTAATGGTTAAATAGTTATCTTTTTGACAATGGCAATGAAGAGTATAGACAGTGTGTAGGTAGTAAAGGGGAGTCGTAGAAAAGTTAGAAAGTTTGACGGCGGAAATTTACAAGTGTATAATGGCATGAGAGTACATGCTGAACTAAGAAAGTCGCGCTTTGCACAGCAACATGAGATGAAAATCTGCAGACGTAATAATGCAACGCGATCTTTCATTCAAGACCCGAGGATTGCATGCAGCAAGACCCGGCTTTGGCATGTTGAAGAATGCGGATGGCTTAAGCGAGACTGGAAGCATCTCCGTCGGTCCGAAGGTCTGCGAACAAAAATTCCATCATCTAACATCGAACATTGGAGATTCAGGTTATGACGAGTAATAATCATTTTTTGAAAAGAGGTGATGAACACATATTATTATTCTTGGCTGGTTCAAGTACAGGAAATTGGAAGCGGATATTCAAGGGAATAAAGAACTAATGTGAATCTAGCCTACTGTCAAGCTTAGGCAGGAAGGCAAACAGGCAAGCTCGAAATGTTTCCGTAAATAGCTTGTTACTTCTATTTCCATAGCTGTTTCCGTCATAGATACGAAGAAGCTAGATTCATAAAATGCTTTGTTCATATATTGATATCCGAACGTCCTCAACGTTTTCATGATGAAGTCTTCATCAAGCCATTCCTAAACCGAGTTCGCTCCCACGATCCTGGACGTCATATACGTGCAAACGATTCCAATATCTATAGATAGGAAGATTTGCCCCCCTGGCCTCCCGCTTGCGGTAATACTCGGATAAAGAAGCTCTCCAGAGAGGCAATTGTATATAACCATGACATTCATGTCTGAGCCAGGTTTTGATCTCGTGAAACTTTTCTCATCAGATACCTTCGTTCCAAAGATCGGAATCTCGATACTTCCCTCGTTCGAACTTTTCAGATATCAAGCGCTTAGAATTACACTGTCAAGATGCGTTTTCATTACGCTATCATAACGGGTCTCGCTACCCTTTCGCTCGCGGCCCCGCAGGGTGGAATTCAAGATCAGATTGATAGTGCCCTTGCGGAAATCAATGCGAATCTCAATGGAAACGACAATGGAAATGATAATGGAAACTCCAATGAGAATTCAAATAGCAACACCAATGTCAACGAGAACACAAATGTGAATGTCAATGAGAACGAAAATGGAAACCACAGTCCCCCACCAGTCAAGACAACTTCTCGCAAACCTATAACAACGACCATCAAAAGCACTGTCGTTATCACTTCTGCCACAACGATCATTCCAACCAGTACGGTTCAGCCTACTACTTCTTCAAGTGGCTCTTCAACCCGTACTCAATCGGGTGTTTCAACCAGCCGAACATCAACTTCCAGCACCAGTGGTAGCACCTCTGAGTCATCTTCCAGTACTTCGAGAAGCTCTTCTTCTACGGCCTCTTCTTCTGCTTCTTCTGCTTCTTCTTCCTCTGCTTCCCCCTCCTCCTCCCCCTCCCCCTCATCCTCCCCCTCATCGTCGGGTACTGGAATCCGCACGCAATCTGGTCTGACAACCAGTCGCGAAAGCTCTCAAACCGGCACTGCTACGGGCGGAAGCTCCGGCGTGGTTACAACAACTGCTCCTCCCCCCGTCACCACCGCAACCAACACTGGCAGCGGCACCGGAGATAGATCCGGCATCGTATCCACCCCCACCAGCCCCGTTGTTCCTCCTCCCGAAACCACCACCAACATTGTTCCCCCACCCATCTTCCCCACCTTCCCCGAAATCACAATCCTCCCCGTCCTCACCACCATCACCACCGTCAACCCCCCCATCACAACCATCACCTCCATCCCCATCATCCCCATCGCGCCCATAGTGCCCCTTACTCTCACCGCCAACAACCGGGTTCAGACAGTGCAAGGTGTTGAAATCACCGTCAACGGCGAAGCCACTGTGGTCCCTGCCACCGAAGGCCCCGTCAGTATCGTCTCCACAACGGTGGTTTCGGGACTTACTCTTACGACGACGATTCCCGCCGGCGTCATCACCACCTTTACATCTGCGGGTCAAACTTTCACAACCTTGGCTCCTGGAGGCGGACCCGCGGAAACGAGTGCCGGCGCTGTTCTTGGACAGTTCACGGGTGGTTCTGAAAGAGTTAAGGCGCTTGAGGGAGGTGCTATTATTGGACTTGTGGGGTTTGCTGTTGGGGGGTTGTTGTTGCTTTAGGGTTCCCGTTTTGGATGTTTTTGATTTGATGTCTTAATGTTTTGAATGGATTTTTGTTGAGACTTTGCTTGGATTTGGATTTATTGGAATTTTTATTGTTTTGCGTTTATATCTCAACCTGGTATTGCTTGCGATGGATCTTTTGTTTGCGAGAATTTACACCGGGTGGTAATGGATGAGAAGGGAAGATTATGGATACCTAATGTGATGGGAAAGATCATTATGATTGATATAAATACACGGCAAAGAGATAATGCATTAATTTTTAATTTAGACACACATGAACTTGGCACGTTATTTGTCTCTACTTGAGTGGAAGATGTCTATTCTCCGTGATGTACTTCTTCGTGTGAAATTATTAAAAGGGCAGGATTTATGTGATGAGGTAAGGGACTCCTCTACTAATTCGTCATCGGTAGTAGTATTAAATACCGCATGCAGCATCCTGTCCATAGAGGCATACATCATGATAAAGAAACAAAGTATGTACATTCGTGTGCAAACATTTTCATAAACTATGATATGTGAAGCACACCTTAAGTGATACTTACAAGCCATATCGACATCAGAAGAACTGCACATCAACGTATGATCACTCCACTCCTTGCCACTCACCTCTCACCTGACTCCGTCCCATTATACCCATCACTCACTCTCCTCCCCTTCTACCCTCATCTTTCACCCGAAATTTCCCATAAAAATTCGGGTTCAGATTCAGACATGCAACAAAATCCTTTCTTTCATCCTTTCTCCCGTCCTTACCCTTGCTCTTCCCCTCGTACTTTGCTTCCCATCCAATGCCTTATACCCCACGAACTCGGGCGCAAATTCAGACATGCAACAAATACTTTCATTTCTCCTTCATCACCCGAACTTCTTTGCTTCCTACAAACCCATTCGTTGCCCGAAGTCAATGAATGGGCCTCATCGTACGATACCACACTATCTCGCTTATATATCGTACGACCACTCTTGCTGGTGGTAAGACGCTTATCTTTCCTAATTTGCCACTTGGACAGGGGGTCAAGCGCAATAGGCGAGGAACATGAGATGCAGATGTACAGTAGCAAGTTTGATTAGTGGGACGATGGAGGAAGAACGTATTTTTATTCATGAGCAATTGAACCAAGGCATTCACGGTGCAAGGAGGCTATTCACAAGGATTGCAATGTAATAAGGTGACATATGGTTCTATGAATTTTAAAGATAATATTGGACTAGTTTGGAACTTGAAGACCCTGAGAAGAACGAAATTAACATACGCTGTAGAGGGCAACTTGCCACTTAGAATACAAAATCTATCGAATTGTTAGCGGAATGCTGCAAAGTTTTTCTAAAAACATAATGATGAAAATAACAGTGATCAGACAGCAGTTGGTACTTTTTTTGTCCACATAGAAGATTACAGAACAGGTCTGTGAATAAGGTATATCATCATATTACTCTCCATCCTCCGATAAATAAATGAAAATATGCTTACCAAAATTGTATCATCCAAGCTTCCTCTTTTTGAAAAATGAATCCATGGTTCTTTGAGTGGAATCATGCTTCAAGCTTCCTAATCCGCCTCGGGTTTTCTTAAGCCCTTTGAGGTGATCCGTATTGTTAACAGATTTTATCATGAGTGACATGGTAACCTCAACCTTGTCAATAGCATAATTAAGTAGCTTCACTGTATCTTGAACGTTTGGTTGATCATCCAAGGAAGGAATCTCAGAATGATCAATCTTGTTCTTTAGTAGCTCCATTGAGGTTTGAACATTGGATTGTTCATCCAATACTGGAGGCACCGAACCAACTTTGGTAGGCGACACCTCTTGAATAGGCTTGACATCCAAATCCAGGTAGCCAGTATTGGACCAAACACCGATATATTCTAGTCCACGTTCGGAACGTGGAACATCAGGACCAAGTGAAACATTCTTTGGATTGAAACGTCTTAGGATGACTCGCCAGAGATGACTCAAAATGATACCATGAGCCACGATGACAATGGTATGATCATTTAGATTCTTGTCATCAATGCTGAGGAGGTGTATCAGATGCTCATTGACAAATGTTTCCATCCGCCTCTTCATCGACTCCTTCGACTCCACATCTTTGAACCCTGGATCCATTCGCTGTGCCTCGGAATGTATATCTTTGCCAGTTTTGTTTGCATCTTTTGAACGTTCATGGAATGTCTTCTTTTCATAGTAACCAAAGTCCTGTTCCCGAAGAAGCTCAAGCTTTATGACTTCAGAAGTGTCATTGACTTGAGCAGCACGGATAGCTTCTGCTGTCTTGACAGCTCGTTGCAAGTCGGAAGAGAATATATTGGAGACTTTCGAAGCTGCGAGATGGGTACCAAGTCGATTGGCTTGCAATACGCCATGGTTCGTTAGTGCGGAGTCTGTAACGCCGGCACTTGAAGAAGTTAGCTAAAAGAAGACTGAAAACGTTGCAAAGAAGAAATAAGCTTACTATACGTTGGCAGCATTGTCGACGGTCTCGCCGTGTCGAATTAAAAGAAGCCTCATCCCGCCATGTGGGAGAGGAAAGAAATAATCATCAATGGAATATTACCATAATTGATGAATTGCAAGATTACAAAGTGATGTTGGTTAATAATTACTTTGGAGGCGAAAACGTTTTATAGTTGGGAATAAATTGTAAAATTTGATTTGCCCAACTTGCTTAGTAAGCTCACTCGAAAATTTCTATCTCAGGCCGAACTTGAGCCGATGACCTTCAGATCAGATCTGGCTGTCACGTGGTTGTCTTTCTTGCTATAAAAGTACGAGTACATGCACCGAGGCACCCAGCTTGTTACTACAAAAAATCACAAAATTGGTTTCCTATTATCACATTTTCTACGCGCCTGGTGGTTTGATTCTCTGATACATGATATGGTAGTGCCACCACAAATTCCTGACCTTGAGACTTCATGAATTCACTCGAAGCTTAAAAAGAAGGAAAATTTTACATTTGGATATCTGAAGTTAGGTTTGATCTTGAATGATCGTATTCTTCGGATTTTAATGGTATGGGAATGTTCGTTCCAATAAATAAGCACGTTGACAAGTCAATTGATTCGTCCGCGAGTAATAAACACTCTAGACATGGTTCTGAGTGTTCCTTTTCTACGCTAATAGCTGGAAGCCTCCAACTCTTATTGTGTATACGTATGATTATATCGTGTTTAGAACCTGGTTTTCGAAGTAGTTAAAGGTATCAGGCTTCTCAATTTTCGAGGTACCGCTGGGTTGTATTCAAACTCCATTGATTAGACGGAGGGGAGGGAAGGAACTATCGAACATCATGTTGTAAAATAGCTCGATTCGGCTTGGGTCACTGTCGAACCTTCCACTTCATGACAAAAATATTCATTGCAGGCAGAAAGAATGAAGTAGAAAATTGTTTACTTTCTTGATCTACATCAATTCAATGCCACCAGAACATTCCGCTCACTACGGGATATAGCTCTGATTACGACTTCATAACATTTGGTCTCCTATCTTCCACCTCACAGCAACCATACAATGGACCCGTTGGACCGACGGAACATACAAGACTTCTTTTGGGGTGTAGGACGTATATATGGATTCTCGGTGCTTTTTTATGTGGAGTACATGAGACACATGCTTCGAGAATTACGAGACAAAACATTACAAGACCCGATGCACGAAACTGTTATACAGTTGGAATTATTGCTCTCACCGTTTTCCATGGGTTTGCAAATATTCATCATGCTTAATGGCTTTACACCGACGCTGATTCAGATAACTTCTTTTCTGATGAGGAGATCTAATAGGATTGCTCAACTCCTGTTGTGGGCCCTTCAGCCCCCGGTTGTGACCTTCATCATGTTTTCGTCCATGGTATTCCAGATTGCTCACTTGTACTTGCTCTTCGTCGTTGTAGATTGGGGCTGGGTTGGAAAGAGTGTGATTTGTGGTCTTGGGTGGACTAAACCATCAGACACTCTTCAGGGTAATCCAGTCTACCATGTGATAAACGGTTCGTTCTATCCGATCGAGACATAGCAGGAAATGAGCTTGAACCATGGGGCATGCATCTTCAGTTGCCATTAAAATCTGTGAGCAGCATCTGTGGATTGATTGGCTATGAAAGGCATTTAGCAGTTCTTCATCCAGACCTTACGTTAAGAAGGTAAGTGATGAGATCAAATAAGGCTAGACATCCGTCGAATATCTGCTGACTTCTTAGAATTTCAATTTAAGACATATTCATTTTACGTCTCTTGCACTGGCCGAATATACCGAATAGCCTCTCGAAAAATTCCTAGGAGACTAATTTCACCTCTGTGTACGTCTGACCAGTGTTAGACCATTCTTGTTCGATTCGGAATATCTGTTAGATTTGAGTAATACAAGATGCTACTGGAGATACGAAGGGTGAAGGATGAAGATTTATTGACATAGTCTAAAGTCGTGCTCAGAGTCTGGACTTAGTTCAGTAGATAGTATTGTTTGGCGTCTTTGTTGCTGGTTGTTGCAAAAGTGCACTGCGAGCGGCTATAGACTATTCGGAAGGGATAAGATAACCTTGGACCAGATGTAATATGTACATAAATTTCTTTAGCCATGGAACTTGGAACTTAATGGATATGAGAGAATACATATTCACCACAGAACCTCTTTATATTCTTCTTCACACTTCTAGATCTTTTCCATTTTTCTTTGACCAAGTCCTAAGAGCTTATTCAAAATCATTTTTCTTAAATACTCATATACCAATAAGCAAGAAGTAGTATACACACGGGCCATGTCAAATGGGGTGGTAACTAAGCCCTTCGGACCCCTTAGCCCACTTTCCCATCTTACAACAATATCCAGCCTCCAACAGAACTTACACAACTCCACCACCACAACTCCGAAGCACTTATCGTTAACTGCAAACTATTCATCGGGATCTCTACTATCTTTAAACAAACTTTCGGGGAAAAATTCGAAGGTAAGTCGACCTTTTTATTGTAGTAGTTTTTCACCTTTTCGGTTCATTAGTTTCGTGGTTCTGCACTTTAGGGAAACGATGTTCGCTTCATCAGCACTCGCCAAATTTTCTTCATCGCTTGAATGTAACGACTTTCATCGGGGTGTCATGAACGATGAAATGTTTCTTTTTCACTTTGCATTTTCTTATGTTATATTATTAGGGCACTTCCCTACAAGCAACTTATACCTGTCTTTCTATCAAGTGACGTCTAGTGTATGATATATCGGCGATTATTCATACCGTACAACGACAAGCACCGCTGATGGTAGTAATCCTGTTGTCTCCATCTTCAGAATCCACTTTGGTTCTACGTTAACTTAATACTCAAGAAGTATTACAATTCCTGGTGTTGTCGTTTCTTTTCTTCGCCGCTGTCTTCATGGATTCGTCACTAACAAATCAGAATCAACCCAAGATCCAACATCAGTAAATATGGACAATGAATCCAGTCCCAACCCGGGTGATGACAATCCAAATATCACAACTGACAACAACCAAAAAAATCTCAATGAAAGCATCTTCGGTATGCCCAATATGTTCAACAGCGCAAACTTCGCTCAAGCTAGCATCCTTTCTAATGATGCCGAAAGTACCATGATAAGCCCAGTTACTGGCTATACAAGTATCTTCTCTGATGTTCCTAGTAGTACTAATGACAGTCCGGCTTCTAATCACAAGAGTACATTCTCAAACGCCCCAAGTAGTAAAATGGCTAGCCCAGTCTCTACTCAAACTAGTATTTTTGGAAACGTTTCAAGCACGCATTCGACCAGCCCTGTCTCGGCTCAAACTAGCATCTTCGGAAATGTTCTAAACAGCAAGTCGATCAGCCCAAGTCCGGTACAAGCCAGCACTTTTTCCAATGCACCAGATAGCACCATCGAAGCTTCGAGCACTATTCAGTCCATAATTCCCAGCTCTGAAATTGACATCCCCACTCCTGACACCGAGCCCGAGCGAGATCCCAACATCGACCCAGACGTTGACCTCAATGACAACTCAGACGCGGAAATGGATAGCAACACCAGCACCCGCTCCACCCGCTCCTCCCCCGAAGCCCCCGACTTCAACGCTCCCGCCGCTCCAGCCCCAGAAACTTTCTCTCTTGCTTCACGTCGCTCTTCCCCATCCGCCCGATGCAACATGCCCCGTAATTTCCAAGAACTAAGTATCATGTTCAACAGCACCAAGCGCACTGCGGCTATCAAAGGACAAGCGCAACGAATTGGAACCGCTGGCGCTGATAAAGATGATAGTGGGACCTACGATCCGAGGATGGAACGGAGACGAAATACGAGGAGCACGAGAGCGACGGCTAAGAAAAGTAAGGAGAATGGAGGAGGAGAGACTGTAAAGAGTGTGGGTGCGAGTAGTGGGAGGAAGACGAAGGAGCAGGGTTCTTTTGAATTGATGGTTACGATTAAATTGGCAAGTGAAGAGGGATTGAACTATTTGAGGAAAATCACACCGGGTCCTGAAGATGATGAGAGGAGTTTTCCGCCCATTCATGAAGCGGATGGTGAGAATTCGGGTGGTGATGATGATGAGGGGGTGGAAAATGAGGATGGGGATGAGGATATTGAGATCGGTTATTCCAGCCATTCTACGCGGAGAAAGAGGATCAAAACTTCACATAACCGAAGGTACGTCCTCTCCCCTTCACCTGACTACTTTGCCCCAAAAAGCTAACAAATACAGATCTGACGGTCTAACCCTCTCCGACCTAAACAACGGACACCCTCAACGTCGCGGCTGCAAAGCCTGTTTCGAAGCCGGCGATGACGAATGTTCTCTCATTGAACACCGTCACGAATGGCCCTGTGAGAGTTGCGAAGACGGCGGTATTGATTGCGAACTCATCGTTCCACCCGAACTAAAACTCTCTTGTACTCGCTGCAAAGAAAAGCTGCGGAAACGATGTTCCTATGCGGATGATGGTGGAAAGGGTGTTGATTCTTGCAAAGCTTGTGAGAATGCTAATGTCAAATGTATTGCTGGTCCTAAAGCTGGGTCTGCACCTTCGATGAGGATGACGGATGTTCTGGCGAATATTGGAGCTAAGAAAAAGGGGAGTTCGAATACTAAGAAAGAGGGCGCCAAGAATTTGCTGGATACAGCTACAGCTACCGTACCTAATGTTGCAAAACCAAAAGCCGCGCCGAGGAAATACGTCTCTTGCAATCGATGCAGACTCGAAATCAAAGCCAAATGTACGCTGAAGCGCGACGAAGAAGGACCATGCAATCGCTGTATCAAAGCAAAAGTACCTTGCACATTCACAATGCTACCACCCACAATGCCCACAACTTCAAACAAGGAAAAAATCAAAGCCAATGGAAAAGATAACGCTCCAGTAGTGAGAACCCCTCAAGATCTTACTAAAACCATCATTCTCGAATCGACTAGACTCAATGACCGGGAGTGGCGCACCACAGATCCTCATGCTCGACGCACCAAAGCGCAACAAAAAGCTTACGAGCGTGCTATATCTTCTGCTTCACCGGACGAGCAGTTCATAGTCAGTGCTTCCACCAACAAACACGATTCCCTCAGCAGAACTCCTTCATACGATCTCAAATACTCCACACCAGTTACACAGCCACTGATCCTCGCAAATTTTACTCTTCACCACAAAGGCATCCCCGCCATAATCATTCCTACCTCCTTCGCGCACCCGCTCATGTTCAACTACAAACGCGACCCAATGGCTCTCTATCCTCCCTGCGATTTCCACTCTACCCCATTCTTTGGACTCTTTGGTTACGGCATCCGTCACGTCACTGTTGTCCCCTGGCCATCCATCACAGGGGCCGGGTACGAAGAACTCGAAAACGGATGGGGAGATAGCGATGTTGGACATGATGCCACGAGAATGTGTGTGAAATGCACATACCAGCGAGTCAAGATTCTCGGATGCGTAGAGCACGAACTAAGACCATTGGAAGGTCTGGATGAAAGAATGAGAGATGAGAGGTTAGTGAGAGATAGTGTGAAGGCCTATGAAGAGGGCATGATGCAGGGGAAATGGGTGAAAGGTAGTGGAGAGACGCCGGAGAGGGGAAGTCGAGCGGATTTGGTTTGGAGAGCGAAGTGGTGTGCGGTTTGTCCGAGGCCTGGGGATTGGGTTTGTAGGGTTGGGGATACGTGTGAAGATCGGAGGAGTCAGACGAGGAGTCAATCGCTTTCGACGCAGGGTAGCCAGTCCCATGTTAAAGGATGTGGTTTGATTCTTTGTGATACGTGTTATGAAATTCATGGGAAGATTCAGAAGGGAGGAAAGAAGGGGGGAAGAGTTGTTTTGGGTAGGGTTATTCGGTTGGCGGGGAGTACGAATAGAAGAGAGGATTATCCGGATGGGGTGAGAGCCGATGCGGGCTTTTTGCGGGAGGATGGGGAGTTGTTTGTCAGGACGCTGAGAGGAGGTTGCGTGGGAAGCAAGGGAGAGATTAAAGGTGGCGAAAGAAGCTCGAGGGCAGGCGAGACAGGGATTGCAGAAAGAGGGATGAGCGGATGCTATGATGGTACGAATTTGAGTGAGAATCTGAATCGAAGAAGGGGCAAGGGAACCGATATCGATCGACTTGCTATCCCTATATCCTTTTCTATTCCATCACAAGGAAGCAACATGTCAAGCAAAGAGCGACAAGGAAAAGGCGTCGATACATCACGGTCGCGACAGATACTAGACTTGGTTACAGTAAGTAGAGGAGTCGTGGTGGAGAATGGATTTGCGAGCGTGGCGAAGTTGAAGAAACACGATAAGTTTCAAGGTGAGAACAGATATGAGGAAACGAATGATGGTAACGAAGATGGTAAGGAGGAAGTGGGGATGGATAGAATGATGAATAGACTGCCAGGCATGGTTGGGAATCAATCTGTAAGGGTAAGAGAAACGTTTAATGGCGATTTCACTGGTAATGGAGTAACCAGCGGAAGATGGAAGGGAAAGGGCGTAGACAGAAGGAATCGTGGGGCGATAAGAGCGGATGATGTGATGAGGAGTATCGAGAGGGAAATTATTGAGTTGAGCGACTAGACGCATGAAGCTTGATCGAGCTTTATCTAACACTCAACATCTTTTACCCTCTATGCTCCTTGTTCCAAACTTGCACTTTGAAAAGGATCACCGATATTATATTGAAAATTTCTGTATTTTAGAAGTCTAGCACTTGGTATTCAACTTTCTTTCGACACAAAACGGCCATAAAAAGACACAATATTTTCTCCAAGTAGAGAACAGGAATTGATAGCATAAGACATAAGGAAAGATTTTGGAGGAATAAATTTCATCAAATCATCAAAAATTCACGTACATATTTTTCCAAGATCATCATTAGCTTCAGCTTTCCACACCAAACATCAATTCCAAATTTATCCACTACATAATCCGGGACAGTCATCATCGAGCGATCCAAATAACCCATATATCCAACTAATACCACAACCAAACATCAACGAGTATCTCATTCAAACTCAGGAAGACACATACCATCATGTTCGATAAGAAGAACTAAGTAGATAGATATTCCGCTTCATGAAATACTAGAGCGATAACCAAGCGAGTTAATCATCTTTAGACTCGAGTTTACCAATCCTAAGCATATCAGGGACATGCAACCAGATATTCAAATACAAGCAAGCATACTGTAATGAAGTTTGCGGAAGCGTCCATGAATTCTTCATTTCTGGGTTTCCGCTAGGAAACAATCTCCACCGCAAAAAATATAGAACACAATAGCACGAATAGAACCACTTGGTTTACTATTCATCTCGACATGTTGAGACGCACAACACATCATTCATTCGTCGTACAGAGATTATTGAATCTGAAATTTAGATATATGCTTTGCTGTTTTTCTTGATTTTTAATATAACCATAAGAGTTGCTCCCTCACGGCTCTAAGCAGATTAATGAGACACAAGGCATAAAGCCAAGAACTTTTAAAATATGTACCATTTCGCATCTCTCTTTGATTTCTACCGCGCTATCGATATATCTATTTGTCTACAACCTGTTCAACACCCTCTCTACTTCAATGTAACCAACTCCTCGGCACTAGTAGGATGGATAGCCACACAACTATCGAAATCCTTCTTTGTAGCCCCCATCTTGATAGCCACTCCGAAGCCTTGCAACATCTCACCACTGCCCAATCCCAAGATATGAAGACCCACAACCTTCTCCTCAGGTCCTTGACAGATCAACTTATACTTAGTTGGAGCCTTATCTTCTGGTTCCATCATCGAGTAATACATTGCTGTAAAACTAGTATTGTAGCACTTGATGTTTTCTTTTCCATAGCGTTCAATGGCTTCCGGTTCAGTAAGACCGATTGTACCAACTTCTGGATGGGCAAAAACGACAGAAGGAACATTATCGTAGTCGAGTTTTGAGTCCTTAAATCGAGGGCCTCCGAATAGACGATCGGCGAGTTTGCGACCAGCGGCAATGGCTACGGGGGTTAATTCAATCTTGCCGACTACATCACCTAGAGAGAAGATGCTATCGACATTGGTGTTTTGATATTCATCGGCGATGATTTGACCTCTTTCGTTTTGTTTGACGCCTGCTTTGTCCAAGCCAAGCCCCTCAACTTCTGGAGATCTTCCAATACCCCAGATCAAATCATCCACATCTTCGAGAACACCCTTTCCGTTAGAATCCTCGTAGTGAATGGTAAGTTTACCAGTCTTTTCATCTTTTTCGATCTTGCTCTGGCTGGAGTTCTTGTGTAATTTAACGCCCAAACGCTCATATTCATTTGTGATAGCTTCTTGGACCATGGGATCGAAATTTCGGAGAAACTTGTCATGACGGATGAACAAATGTGTTTCGCTACCGAGAGCATTGAACATGCCTGCAAATTCAACTGCAATATATCCAGCACCAACTAAAGCAACCTTTTTAGGTTGTCTCTCGATATCGAAAAATCCATCACTGTCAACACCGTACTCTGCGCCGGGGATACCCTTAGGAATAGTAGGGTGACCACCAACTGCCAACAGAATCTTCTTGGCCTTGATTGTTTCCTTGGTGCCATCGTCTAATGTAACTTCAGCTTCATTCTTTCCAGTTAAAGATGCGCGACCGTGGATATATTCGACTTTATCGTTACCGAGATTTCTCTCGTAAATGCCATTCAACCTCTTGATAAATGCGTCTCTCTTGTTCTTGAAATATGACCAATTGAACGGTGCGGTAGTTTCGACCGAGAATCCGTAGGCTTTGGAGTCGTGGATAGCTTCTGCAATTGCGGCGGCGTTGAATGTAACTTTCTTTGGTACACAGCTATTCTTTGTTAGTAAATATTCCAGAAAGAGGTGAAGAAGACGAAGAATAACCCCTCACTCACCCAACATTAACACAAGTGCCACCAAGTCTCTTACTCTCCACAGCAATAGTCTTAACACCATAGACACCACTTGCTTTTCTGGCCGTAGCCAAACCACCACTACCACCACCGATGACCAAAAAATCACACTCCTTAGCTATTGGCGCCATATTGAAAGTCGTCGCTGAAAATTGGCGAGAAAGAGAAGTAAGTCTAGTATTTGCCGTCTTGGAGGATGCTCGGGCAAGAAAAGTAAATCTTTGCATGAGAGCTATTTTTTGAGGCAAAGGAAAGAGGAAGGAGGGGTGGATTTCTATAGCTTTTGGCGGGGACCTTGTTTACAAGGGTTAAGGTAGGATTGTGTGACGTCTGAGGGAGGTGCTAGATGTCGATTACCAATTGTGTCAGGTTGAGTTGCACTATACAGAAGTCTGGACTTGAATCGCTTTGAGATGCTCGGTAGCGATATAACGAAGGGGGGGTTTGTTAGCATTCGAAATATGGAGTGGTTATCACGATTGATTAATTTCTCAGCAAAACCCTCGGCTGTTCCGTTTATAATTGTTAAGACGATCTAGCTAGATCCTTTGATGTCTTCTGCACATGTACATCGTGAAGGTATTTGGAATATTAAAGATGCATGATACTGAGCTGCTTCAATAAGCACAGTGCTTGATAGATATCGTACACAGATAGATGATCTTAAGGATTTGATTGACGAATAGGCTCTAGACATCATTCTTATTGGAAGAACATGGAAGGACCGTATTTCTAAGATTCATTCCATCATCGACTTCTCCCTCCCACTCACGCTATCAGTACTCGTATAGCCAATGTAGTAGTAGCCTGTTAGCCCGAAACTATATAATTATACGAAAGACCCGAGTACCGGGACTAAAACTAGTTAGCCAGAGCCCGCTCCCGGTGAGTGCCCGTTGCACCAAGGAGTCTGGTTCTTATCGCAGTTCTTGTCGCAGCTCTTATCGTAACAAAGCTAGAAAAAAAAGTCTTGGGTTACTATCCAATTCAATCCAATCCACCCACACTTCAATCAACACCAGCCTGCATAAATGAACATGAATGGCAATCACCATCCCCAGCACCCTCAAAGCTACGGCTCTCAAACAAATTGCCTTCAGATGCGGTATCTCAACTTCTGGCACCAAACCCCTCCTCATTCAGCGTCTTCAAGATGAGCTTCCGCAAATTACTTCCCCGAATACAAAAGGGTCAACCGACGCCAAACCTCTGCGTATCCTGAGTATTGATATGGGAATCCGCAATTTTTCATACTGTCTCCTTGAAATTCCCCCTCCAAAATATACCTCGAAGCCGCAATCTTCCAGAAAGAACGCCAACCCTAAAAATCCCATCCCCATCCTCCAATCTTGGCAAAAACTTTCTCTGCTCCCGCAATCTCCTCCAAATGCCGATCCTGAAACCAAAGAAAAAACCCGCAACGAATTTACCCCTTCAATTCTCAGCACCGCAGCCTACTCCCTGCTCCGACACACTCTCCTTCCTCTCTCCCCTACTCATATCCTAATCGAGCGCCAACGCTTTCGTTCCATGGGCTCTAAACATATTTTAGAATGGACGATTAGAGTAAACATGTTGGAAAGTATGTTATGGGCTACTCTCAAAACATTGGCTGAAGAAAAACTATGGAGTGGAAAAGTAATTGAGATTACGCCGAGGAAAGTGGGTACTTTTTGGGTCGAGGAGAGCGGATTGTTAGATGGAGAGGAGGAGAAGTTCAAGAAGGTTAGGAATACAAAGGAAGTGAAGGCGAGGACCAAGGGGGCCAAGATTGATTTAGTTAGGGGGTGGTTGGAAGCGGGTGAAAAGGAAAATGGAGACTCTCAGAATCATAATGAAATGGTACAGATGGGAAGTCAACAGGTTAGAGAAGTGAAGGAGAGATATACGGCGAAGTGGGATAGGAAAGCTGGGAGGGCGAAGGGATATAAGGTCAAAACTAAAACGGCAAACAACGAGGATAAGGAAGTAGAAGAAGAGATAATAGAAGAAAAAGAAGAAGAAGTGGGTAAACTAGACGATCTGGCAGATTGTCTATTGCAAGGAATGGCCTGGCTAAAATGGCAGGAAAACAAAAAGAAGGCATTAGAGGAGGGCGTAGAAGTTCTGCTTTAATGCTGATCGAACGATTCCCTATCATAACCCGTTTATATTCGCCAACCAAATATCTACCACCCAAGAGCTCAAGAAGTCATGCCACAACACTTGACTAACTAATCACATACAATTCATCAATTTACAAGACCCATCTCACCTCACAAAAACTAACCACCCTCTTGGTAACCTCTCAGTCCTAGACTACAAACGCCATGCTCAATAATTTACCATCCCATACCCACTATCTTAACAAACCCCAACTATTAATCCTACAGATATGCAACACAACCTTCTCAGCCCCATCCCGACCTTCCTCTTTCCCTTTCCGATCTTCATCTGTTCATTTAGAGAAAATTATCAACCTGGAATATCCATGGTAAGATCACACACGTGAACGGTCAATTCCCCAATCTTGTGTCATGTCCGTTCCGAGCTATTGTCCACCCAGCGATATCAAGGATTGGCCGATCAAACACGAGATGAGCCTATATCATCAGATTAGAGGCTATATAAAGCGTTATAAATAGTATGAACAGGGCCATGTAACCCTATTCAATACTGTCCTAATCGTTTTGTGGATATTCCACCAATGAGATTATCACATGCACAACAAACTCAGGGGCTCAATTGGGAATTCTTTGCATATAAAAACTTTTCCATTCATGTCGCTTTCGCAAACGCACTTGTATGCGATCCAGGTATCTAACATCTATCCTAACCACAAATAAACTTGTGACTCGCTGAACAATTAGTACTTTAAACGCCTTCTCGCCTTCTAATGCTCAATTTCCCTTCACAATTTCACCCAAAACGCCCCGCCAATAATCACGAAAGCCTAGTGACATAAATATATCTCAATCCCCATCCACAGAATTAGATGTCCAAGTAATCTTACCAACCATCTCCCCAATCAGCATCCTCATATGTAGCTTTCGGAGCTGTATCAATCTTCTTAGCCACAATTGGTTTAGCCAATACAGACGGTGTTTTTTTCGTTCCCAAAGAACTAGTCGTAGTAGTTCTTGACGATGAGATAGGTCTGCCATTTGTTTTCGCTGCGGGCTTGGCCAAGCCTTTTGGTAATGATTTTTGAGTTGGTTTCTTCTGCTGGGCCGCTAACCAACCCGCGAAATCTGGTTCGCCATTATCTTCAAAGGGGGTTGCAGTCGAGGATGAGGCTGTAGTAGCTTTTGATGCCGACTCGCTAGGAGCATCGAAAAAGGATTCTTCTTCCATGTCACCCCATGCTTCCATATCGTCTTCTCCTGCGTTTGCATCTTCGAAATAAGAGTGACCGGCCGACGAAGTGTTCGTCGGGTTTACAGCTGGTGAAGTTACCGCTTGGCGATGCAAAGCCGATGCAGACTGGGTTGAGCGACGAGGCTCATTTTCTTGTCGTGCTGATGTTGGGCGTGCGTCTGGAGTCACAGCAGCACTTGAAGGTTCAATTTCACCAGTAGCTGCAGCCACTTTATTTGTAAATGAAGAAATAGCCCAACCGGCCCATGATGAACCTGCATCACTAGGTTGTGGCGTACTCATTCGAGGGGTAGATGATGAGGCAGCTTCGCCTGTGGTAGGCGGTGGTAGAACAGTATCGGGCATTGTGGCAGCAGACTTACGAATACGTTGCAGGTAAACATCCATTGTCTTATTTGTTTGATCTCGAACGAGCTTCTCCTTGTCTATTAGACAAGGACATAATGCTGGTAATATGCGATTAGCGCAATCATCATCGCTAAATGAGTCGGCTGTAACAGATAATGCTAGTAAAGCTGCATTTCTAGCATGAACGAATGGATCACGAAGGGACCTTGTGAAAGCGGCGATTAATACTTTTGATCTCGTGCTAACTCCCAGATTCTTGGCTATCTTGCCCAAACAGATTGTCGTGTTCGTTCGAATGCCAGGTTGTTCATCGCTAGAAGTTTTGGCTAAATACTTCAACAATTCTCCGTTAATTGTCCGGTCTGATAGTTTCCCAATGATTGTCAATACTGCTTTGACTGTTTGCTCTCGTACTACTGGTGCAAGATCCGTAAAACCAGTAACCTGTATCAATCAGCATGTGTTTACAAATCAAGCGCAGTTCTCCTTACCATCTGGGGAAATATTTTATCATTGACCACTTTTTGTGGTAGTCGGTCAATCATAAGGGGGAGATTGTCTAAAAGACACACCCGAATAGCTCTGTCAGGACTACTGAACAATCGAACGACCACTGGTGTGACCTTTGCTTCAAAATCATCATCTGTAAGCTTAGTGCTAATCTTCATAACAACACTAAAGACTTTTGGTCCGCCGCCCCCAAATTCAACAGATTTTAGTAACTCGGGAAGAATCTTCATCTTGAAATAATCCTCCGGAAAGTCATTTGCAAGCTCGTCAAGGTCACTCCACAAGTTAGCTTGAATTCATTCCGGTGTACTTCTGATAGGATAACTTACCTCAAGAACTCTTCTCGTTCAGTTTCCGTCTTCATTCCAAGACTATCTACCCCCTCAGTAAGCTTAATAAGGGGAGTCTCAAAAAATCCTCCACTTCGACGACCTTGCTCAAGGAAATGACCAACGCTTAGTCGAGCTTTAGGATTATTATTGACCAAACGCCTATAACTTGACTGCATGGTGGGTGGTATATTCTTCGTCTGGCCGGCTTGATCGCCTCCTGTAAAGTCCCCATTGAAGACTTCGAAAATCAAAGTTCCAAAATTATAAGAATCAGTCGCATATATCGGATTTTTCTTGATAGAATCCCAGCCAGAATTCGCCAATTCTGGCGAAGTATATCGTCTAGAATCGGGCACAAGACTGCCATAATTCTGCAAGATTTAGCATTCAGTCTTTTATACACCAGGAACAAATATTGCTCACGAAAATGATCGCCTCGGTATCATTCATATTGCTTAATACCTCAAATCCTCCAACTCTCCATTCACCGCTCTCACTTGTGTATATTGATCCCACTCGAAGCATTCCGTGAACGGATGAAGCTTCGTCGTTAATAAATTTGATTGTTTGCTACGTATCATTAGACTCGATATAACAAGAGGACTATTCGACAACTTACTGCTATGCTAAATAATCCCCATTTCAGTGTCTCCGGGCTCATGCTCTTTCTCTTGATATGCCATCTCAAAGGAACTACTCTCTCAGTAGCAATATAAATATATGTATCGGTCTATTTCCATAGTCAGCTAGACCACGCGATTCGAGTATTGATGCTTCATACCTCAACTGTGTCCAGCACCTTGATTACCCCAGGATGTCGTAACGTTCGAAGCTTCTTAACAGCATTTTTGGCTAGAGGCAATCGAGACTTATTCGCGCTAACATCGAAGGAGAAAATACTGCAATTAGAACCGTCTTCCTGTTATACCATTAGTTCCCTATTCTCTACCAAAGTTATCTCTTCCGCATACTCTTTTAGTTCCGTTGTATAACTTCCATATGGATTGCTCTATATCAACCTGATCCCCAAATGTGTAGGGGAATGGAGGTCCCTTTGATATCGCAGAAGCGACTGCAGACTTCAAGAAATCCATAAGAAACCTACAATAAGGCAAATGTTAAATATACAATACTTGGTGGTATTTATTATTTGTGAAAGAGAAGTAGACAGCTTTGCCTATGAATTCAATAATCGAACCTCCACTATACCTAGTTAAGCTAAAATCAGGGCGGTGTATCTAGGCAAAATGAATAACCAGGCGGCCGCAAAAACCTGTGCCCTCGTGCTTACTTATCCACGCTCTCCCCCAAAATCGCGTCTTCTCTTATTTATTCATTTTTGATATACCATACATCTCAACACAATTCACCATACAGCCTAATGCCTCCTTCTTCGGGTACAACTACAGCGATGAGAAAGGAGACTTGAGAATGAATGACTAGAACCATCATATTCATCTTCTGAACAGTTTCTAGAGCAAAACTATGGACTCCAACATCAAGCAGGCAGCTACAGCCAGACAAGCAACTAAATTCGACAATAATATCAGATCACAATCATTTTCAACCATGAAAAGAAATGCAGGCGTATGTGGAACTCTCACTTTCTGAATTCATAAAAACGTCAACGATGAATATCTGGTAAAAGGTCTGAGTGCTCAAAAATGCTTCTTCTGGTTCTGTTTTGGTTATACTGTCACCTTGTCATGGTCAATGATACTATCTTTGGCGATTATCAAACCTTAGCGGCGTCCTCCATTTCAGGCAAGACTGTTTTAGCTAAAGGCTACAGCTCCAACAATGAAAATGAGAGGGCAAATTGATGTCATTGGACACTATTACTATACGGAGTTAGGCATCACATTACCCCAAGATGTATGACCAAAGGCTGTGATAGAAAGTGGGATTGAACTGCTGCAAGAGGGATTTGATCTTCTGTAGAAGTCAGTTAAGACGTGCATTAGTGTTTTAAATCTCATTGCACAACCGCCGAAGCAAGCCATATGACGACTCTTTATAGACTGAAAAGACCTGAGGCAAAATCTATTTCTTCTCTGATTCTTTGAACTATCACGCTCGAGGAGATTTGCTAACTTACTAGTTTCAAGCTCAGTCCGATGACAAGTTCGACGAGTCGAGTTCAATGGCCTCACTGTCAACTATTAGCAAAGCCATAAAATGTTTGGTATGTAAACGAGAAGAACTCACACTCGATCCTTTGTATCGTTGTTCACAATGCTCAGCTAGATGGCATGCTAGTTGTCATAAGCCACGTCCACCGGTTGGAGCTGAGATCACGTATGTAATCTTTCCCGTCGTGCTAGTCGGCAATTGCTAAAAGGTATATAGTGATTGGTACTGTAATCATTGTATTAGGAAGCATGGCCTACCATCAAGAAAGCTTTCGCCAGAGAGGCAATCACTGGGCGGTGTGTGCGAGATACCTGGATGCAACAAGCAGATTTACAGCATGTTGGGTAAAACCAAAGATAATAGAGTCTTGTGTACTTTGCACCAGATGACAGAGAAAAACAAGAGATCGAAGCTTGCTAGCAAATCACAAATATCAGGTATGTCAAGACCCATCTCGAAAGGCATTGAGAAATCAAAACTTTACACTGTTGAGTATGATGAGGACATGCAGGGAATGAAGCGTAAACGAGGTAGAAAGCCTGGAGATTTGAATAATAAGCAAATACCTTCCAGCAGTTTCCATACCCAGTCAGATTTCAATGATAAACCAACCGCGAGACCTCGGGAGACTTCAAATTTGGAGGGCATGCTGTCTACCCCAGGAACGCAACCTCGCGGGGCTGACAACTTATCCCGTTCTCCCTCATCAGGGAGCCTCCTGCAATCACATTTGAGAACAATCAAAACATCTGATACGAATGATTGCTGGGAAGTGTAAGTTTTATGTATTGAATGTTGAGTGAATATGTCTAATATAACCTATTCAGACCTAAAACCCAGAGTCGAACCATAATTCAACCATTGTCTGAGCTTTCATGGTCGCCAGAGTATGAGCCTCCATCACCAGCTAAACTCAAGGACAATATCAACTGTTCGCCAGAATACGAACCGCCGTCGCCAGATAAAGTTGACAGTAATGTCAATTTTTGGCAATCTGACATGGAGCAACCTGACATAGAGCAATCTGAGGTTGAACTATCTGAAATTGAAAACGACGATAGCCCGGGTTCTCAAATAAAAGACGAGCTCAGAGCTATGCAGGAAAGCGTTAAGAAGGTTGCGGCGGAGCCTGCGAATGGATTTGTTCATGGGCCTGGGTCATCATCTTCATCAACCCCACTGTCGCATACTGGACAACCGCTTCAAACAGTATCAGCATTTTCAAAGAATAACAATACTGGTAGCAAAACTCCCCTACTCGGCCGAAAAGAGGATGTCGAGGAACGATCCATAGCAATTTCTTCTACGTCCCCACTTCTAGCAATCTCTTTGATGCAGAACCCATTAAAGCCTATATCACCAAAATCTAATACCGATACCGCAGCCAAAAACATGCATTTCCTTGATTCAGAAAATGAAAATAGCGATGCCTCACGTCTAGCTCGAAAACGAAAAGCTGAACCGATGGTTGCAAGAAAGATAGCGCCGTCCAAGCAAGTACAAAAACATCCAGCAACCATCAACAATGCAATGAATCAATTTGCACCTCCTCAACCTCGGGAAATTCCCATGGATCTGGAGTCTATAGTTTCACCATTACACCAAGAAGGACCGAACCAGAAGACATTGAGTCAACAGGATCCGAGACAAAAGGGGTCGAAGCACACAGCGCCACTTTATGGTGATTACAGGCCTAACACTATCGAGTACCAACGTCAATTGCGATGCTTGACATACGATTCCAGCGTCCTCGATCATTATCTAGACCTACAAAAACAATCACAGGCTAGGGCCGAGGTTGATAAAGAACAGAACATTATGCCCCAGCCAGATCTCGCCGCCAAAACGCAAATCTGGGGTAACATTGATCCACGAGTTGTCTGGCCAAAAGAACAATCTGAAATGTGGTACGAGGTTAAACGCAAAGAGATTGATGCACGGGGTGGGAAAAAAGCGAATTTTGGGATATTACTTACGGCACAAGTGAGAAAGGAGAGAGCTGATAGAGGTTGGCATCTGAATCAGGATAAGGAATATGTTCCTAAGGCGGACAGAAAAGGCGGTTCGATCTTTTTGGGGGATGATGATAGCCGGGACGATATCGAGTTGGCGCTTAAAGGTGGAAAATTAGGTGTTCTTGTACCGGTAATAGGAAGGGATGGGAAGAAAACTTCGGAGAGGCAATTTCTTCCAAAATTTAGTTGATTGGTAATTTGAGGGGTAATTGGAAGTATGGACTGGGTTTTAATTTCTTGGGGCGTTTGGTTTGCATGTGGGAACGATGATTTACGACCCCCCCTATATTTTGACATAGCCTTTTAATTGGAGCAGGCATTATACGATACGCGTGGGGCTTGGTGGATGGTTTTAGATGAGATTAGGAAGTCCTCAAATGCCGCAGAGTCTTTGGGTACTACTCACATAAGATACATACAAGAAGTTAAGGAAATAAACATACAATGATTTAGTAAAATCTGTCGCCTTAGGTGGACAATATCGGTGTCTATACAACATTACTTTTGACTGCTATTATGAACCCATCAGCATGATCTTCTTACCTGAACGAATATTGGTCATTCTATAAAGTTACTTCTTCGAATACCTGAAGTGATGGTACTGTACGTAAAGTAAGTATGCACAAACCGGCACACTACCAATCAAATTTTTGTTTGATTACTAGTGTTTAAATAATACGTTGTTACACCAGGCTGGGAACAGAGAGGGTAGACGAGCGGAAACAGTGAGAAACTATTATAATGTAATCTGATCGGCTCACCAATACATAGAGAGTTATCCAAATTGAATGATAATGATAATAATAAAGAAAAAGAAAAAGAATCCGATATCTTTATAAACACACAACAAGACTTTAATTTTGAACTCAAGGAAGAAGAGAGATGGATGGATGCAATTAGATCCTCAGCCGAACTTCTTCATTTCCATACCGCGAAGTTGAGAAGTTGTGGGTTATTGGGGTAAAATCAAAAAGGATTGTGGGTGCACATCTATGATTATCTTCTGATTGGGAGTTGAGCCAAGGATGGTAGAATTAGTCTTTGAATCAGGTGTTTTCCTGGGAAGATTTGGTCTGAGTAGAGCTGGCTGAGTTCAGATATGCAATAAAATTCTATAGCTCTCCAGAAAAGTCTTAAAGTACTACACTAATCGAAATATAAGGATAAGTGTTCAGGCTTGGAAAGTCGTATGAGAAGAGCATCGGGATGGTAGAAACGCTCTAAAGATTAAATCCAAGGGAATTGGTAGATGCTCGGATCTCTCTCTCTACTTTGCTCATTATATTCTGTTCGCTCCGAAAACCTGAGATATGCAATGAAACTTTTGATAGTAGAGAGGTGGAGAGTAGCCACTAGATGGGCGGTATAATGAGCTGCTGGAAAGTGTGATACATGAGATAATGTGGTGGTATGGAATATTAAAGTTGGATTTTTGAGACATTGTTGAATTTTTGGGTGCATGTAGGTTGATAATGCAAGAATAGCGGTTTCTTGCTCGTGAGATTGAGGTGGGCCAGAGGGATGAGGTAAAGGAGGTGGGACTGGTGATAGAAGGAGAGATGAAAAGTAGAATTGATGGAGAGCGGAGTGAAGGTTCCATGCGAGGGCAATGCATCTTCCGCTGACGTTGTAAGTAAACGTTCCATATCACAGCAGTCTTTATAACTCAAGAGACACCACCGCGTATCAACCACTGACTAGATAAGACAACATCATAATGTTATCGATGCTATGATCTCAAATTGCTTTCACTCATTCCTTTCACCCCCCTAGAAGCCAATCCTTTCTGATCCTCCTTTCTCATCCATCCTCCCAGACAAGCCATGCACTGCAGAAATGAGGTTCGGATGCTGACAGTCTGCGCTCGTAAAGGCTTTCAGTTTGTGCCAATCACCTGATCCTAAACTACAATTTTCTAGTTTCTTAGAGGGGACCAGGCAATTCCGTCGAGTTTGCTGTCTTTGACAACGCAATGAATGACTGCATTGCTGTTCATCGATAACCTTCTCCTCTATACCACACCAGGTTAGCTTTCCCCAATCCTTGTATTGCATTTGCAGCAGACGAGTCGAGAAATTAGAACAGAAGAACGATATGAGAAGGACAGGGAAAAATGGAATGTCTCACGATTCCGAGAAGGTTGAATTCCGTAACGACAGTCCGCTGCGATGGCCAGTCACCAGCCGAAACTCCTTGCCAGTCGACGCTCAAACCTTCGATACCATCACTTTGTCTCGGGGCGGCTTCCAACGGGAGATTTATTCGGTCGGCGGAATTACCATCTTTCTCGATAACAGTAAAGTAATCCCAAATACGTTTATAAACAGCCTCAAGCCCGTTTCTGAGGCCAGACGATGTGTCACTGGTAGAGATATTCACAGGATGGAGAGCCGAGCTGGTTTCCTGGCCATTTTCCCATCGAGTCAGTTTTACTAGGAACCAATCGTTGGAAATATCGGTACTCATGGTGAAAGCGGTTAATGTTCTTCGAATCCGAAATTTGAAACCTGTATTGAAATGGATTGTGCGTAAGATGAGTTGCTGGAATAAAAAGCGAGTAATCTTATTGAATTGAGTAGCAATGTTGATGGTCGAAAGCTCAGAATATATAGCTTTCCACCATGAGTACCAATCTGTTTGTTCTCTTTTGCAAAAGGAATCATCGTTCAATATCCTGAAAGGGTAGTGGGAGAACATGTGCAGTTTCATTTGTATTTTTTCATGGCTACGAACCTGGTTTGTAGCAATCATTTCTTCAAAGTGAATTCCCTGGAAGATAGCTAGATCAATGACATTCCAAACATGCATGCACCGAATTTAAGCACCAGTTGCCTAGGGTTATGAAAGCTGGCAAGAGAAGGATTTTGTGATCAATCATACTCATCATATCCATTGTCGAAGCGGCCTTGTTCTCTCTGCGTGCTTACAAACTCTTCAGTCATCAGATTGTTGAGCTTTGCTCTCTTTAAAGCTTTCACATCTTTGTGCCAATCACAAGCATAATCACAGGCAGGCACTTCATTCTCTCCGAAGTATTTGCAGATTAACTTGTGTCTGCACTCATCAGTTTCCTCACAGTAGGAAACTAAAGCTTTCAAGCTATTAACCCTAGCTTCAAGATTGACTCTTTCTTTGGCATCTCGAGAAACTCTGTTGTATGCTCGGTCACGATCTTCGCGGCTGTAATACATGATATGTATGCTGGCCTTTCCATCCCTTCCGGCTCGTCCAGCCTCTTGGTAGAAACCTTCGAAAGATTTTGGAATCTGCCAGTGAATGACAAAACGTACATTTTCCTTGTCTATGCCCATGCCAAAGGCGGTTGTTGCAACTATCACGTCATAGCCCTTATCATTATTGATCCATCGATTTAGTGTTTCGGTCTTTTCATCGTGAGTGAGTCCGGCATGGTAGGCTCTGGCCCCTATTCCGCTATGTCTCAATCTAGAAGCGAGATTCTCACAATCCTGCCTGAAAAGAGTGTAGATAATTCCTGACACGTTATCCAAACGTTCGCGCTTCTGTTCCAATTCGGCCCGACGTTCTGGATTTTCCATTCGATTTCTGTGAACTCCCTTGAGCCAATGTAGGAAATCATTGAAATGGTCTGATTCATCTGATTTGAATCTTACTTCATAATGAAGGTTCTCGCGGTTCGTTGTCATCCTGAAAACCTTCAAATTTGTTTCCGAGAGACCCATAGTGCCTATAACATCTTTCCGCACCTGATCCGTAGCTGTTGCTGTTAGACAAATAATGGGAATATCCGTAAAAGTCTCTCGGAACCAGGAGAGACTCTTGAAGGACTTCCTAAAGTCATGGCCCCATTCGCTAATGCAGTGTGCTTCATCAACAGCAATCCTAGCAAGCTCGCGCTGTTCATACACAGTTCGAAGATGCTTGCGGAAGCTGTCCGTAGAGCAATACTCAGGAGTCACATACAGAAGTCTTGTTAGGGGGTGGCCAGATTCAAGGTCCGCAAGGAGTCGTTGTCGTTCGGGCCAAGCTGTGTTGCCATTAATGGTACCCGCTGCGATTCCTGCAGATTGTAAGGCATTTACTTGATCGGTCTAGCTTGATGTAAGTATAGAAAAACGCATAACCGATTCTGGCTTACCATCAATGAAAGTAACGGCGAGATAACAATGGTTACTGGAGAAGTAAGTATAGGCCCTGAAAAATGGCTGAAAATAAGCACCAAGACTCACTTCCTTGATCAATCACTGCAGGCAACTGAAAACATAAACTTTTTCCAAATGAGGTGGCAGCTTGAATGAAAACATCGTGTCCATCCAGTGCAGCAACAATAACCTCTCGCTGTAAAGGCCTGAGAGAAATTTCAGCTCATATTTTGGTAATTATTACTCAGGGGGACTACCTGAAAGAAGTCTTTTTGAATATACGGCGAAGTGTAAAATCAATGTCAACACAAGAATCGGATCTTGATAAGGTCCTTGACAAGGGCATTTTGAAAGAATTCAGAGGGGAGGTCTTGGAGAGTTTTGTGGTTGAAGTCGTTTGTTATTGTAGTGGACCAGAAAGTCCAGTAAAACACTTATTAACTACACCTTTGAAGTGTGAAAAAATGTGGTTGCCTTCTTCTTGCCAGTAGAAGGAATCTCTACTCTGGGTTTCTCATGATACCTTGCTCGTTTCTTTTTCGGTGATTCAGCATCCAGAAAATATTCTGAGCCTTGTATAGCACAGTGAATGAAGTGAAGTATATTATGAAAATGGTTCAGAATCAAAGATGTAGTATAATCTGAGCGATATCAATGACCATCTATCATCTGAACAATCAAGACCCATCTGTAAGGATCAAGGGAAGCTTGGATGAGGAATGATATCAAAATATATCTAGCAGGCAGGTAACCTTATTATCAAGAATCTATTTCGCTCTTTCGACGCGATGCAGACGGCATAGAAAATAGATGAATACTTTGAAAGGAAACCAGCAGTCTTATTCAACTTCTGATTTAACGTATCACCACCACGAAAGTATGAAGATATGAATTTTGAGATTACACTATCGCCGTACTCAAGATAAAAAAACAGGAAGAAATGCATATTTTATTAAACTCATCGGTACCTGCATCGATTTAAAGCCGGCGCTTACCTATTTCGAGAAAGCTTAACCGAAAATCATGATGCTAGAGAAATGATTAATGTGACAACAAGCAGTTCAATTGCGACAGAAGAAGGAGAAGACCCTCGAATATTACCTTTTTGAAAAAAATTATCTTACGGATGCATGGTGTTACTTAGGACATAAAACTCCTCATTATGCTGCCTGTCCTTTCTTTTCGACCAATAATCAACTTTACCGCCCATTCGAAGGTTCGATTTCTGAAGTAGTGCCCATCGAATTGATAAGGGTCTGGTCCCTCTTTCGCTAATCTAGAAAGTGTTGAAGCGTCCTTCGCCACATCTTATGAGAAACACTGGCAACACAATTGAAAAGTTTGGAGTCGAAGATATTATGGGCAGCACTGGTCCTCCCCTTGGAGCAGCAATAATGTCATCAGGTCGACCGAAATACGAAAATGGCATGCCAGGTCCCGGTCCAGGCCCCAGGCCACAAAACCTGAGCGCATCTCGACGTGGTCCTACACTTCGGCATGCTCAGTCGAACTCTTCGTTATCGTCTAAACTTCCGTTATCGCAAGGGCAAGTTATCGCGTTAGTACGGGAATACATGAATAAGGCTTTGGAGGAAAATATAGTGAAAGCTGCAGAGTCAAGCGCTGTCGGTAACGAGCTGAAACCAGGAGTCACGATTGATTTGAGCCATAAACATATACAAAGATTCCCGGAAGAGGTTGTCGACATCATAAAAGTCGACCTTGAACGGTATTTATAATCTTTTCATTCCTTGCAGGAGGCTTGGAACTTGTCTCACATGTTGAGCTCTTTTCAGTATCTCGGAAATTAATTGTATTCCATTCTCTTAATGGCCAAGCTAATCATATTCATCATACAGACTTGCAGTGTCCCACAACGAGATCCAAACATTCCCCGCCAGATTCGCAGAATGTACCTCGTTGCGATACTTGAACGTTCGAAACAATCTTATTCGAGATTTTCCACTAGCAGTATGCAAGGTCAAAATAGCGTGAGGCAAGCTCAAAGACGCTGACTTTGTTTTAGATATGCCAGTTAAACTTCCTCGAAATTCTCGACCTCGGACGAAATAAGCTACGGACGTTACCACCAGAAATTGTAAATTTGTCATCATTGAAAGTTCTATCCGTCCAAAGGAACAGGATTGAGGAACTTCCTCTGTGTGTGGCAGATATGACGTCTCTTCAAGTCCTGAAACTGGATGGAAATCCCCTAAGATTTCCACCTAAAGAGATTCTTCAACCGCAAGCTTTGAACTCTCCTAGTGGCGGTCCTCCCCAAGAAGGTGAGATAGACGATCTTACTGTCACAACGCAGATCAAAAGATTTTTGAAATCCAAAGCCATGGGTCGACCCGAAACCGAATCTGGCGGAGAAGAATCAAGCGAAGGTACCGAGACTCCGCGGCCTACTATGAAGCGTGTCGTGAGTGGTCGTTTCCCCATAAAAGTCGATGGCGTTCCCGCCTCGCCAGCTCAACCTCGACCACCTCCTATACCTTCGAGATCGCATCAAAGAGGCTTTTCACAACAAAATACAGCGCTTCGGCGGCCCGGCGTGATGCCTCTCACAATTGGAAGCACAAATGAAAGGGTTCGCAGTAATAGCGAGAGCCTCCTGCAGGCTAATCACGATCGCCCGGACCGCTCATCAACAGATCGCTCTCGACGAATGGGTATTGTTTCAAGGAAGGCAGCCGAATTAGGAACGGTCGACGAG
Source organism: Sclerotinia spermophila (assembly GCA_038090695.1). Classification (NCBI taxonomy): domain Eukaryota; kingdom Fungi; phylum Ascomycota; class Leotiomycetes; order Helotiales; family Sclerotiniaceae; genus Sclerotinia; species Sclerotinia spermophila. The sequence goes on along the minus strand of JBBMOJ010000198.1, from coordinate 22,023 downwards.
ACGAACAAATCGAATCGTTACAGTCTTCATAACAGGGGCCTCAGTCATGGGTCAGCAATGCAGGGTAATAGTACTGGATCTAATGGCAATACGAACAGCCCGGCAAGCCCAGCAGATTCCGCAGGCCAGAGAGCCACCTATGTCCGCCGCTTATCAAGCTTACCGGAACGCAAACGAGAATCTACTTCCCCGGATCCAATTATTGAAGGTGCCAAAGGTGTATTGTACGCTTTGTTCCAAGTCCATCCTCTTATTGAAACCTTGATTGGTCTGGTTCGGAATCCTGGTGAGAAGAAGTCGACGTTGGAGAGGGTATTTTACAATTCCAAAACACATGTTGAAGAGCTAGATCGGGATGTCCAACGTTATGATTCTTACTCGGAAGAAGATGAGGAAGCTTCTCCCCGCTCAAACGAAAACGTGAAACGTGCTTGTTTAACTTGTGTTGGCGCATACATTCACGTTTGCGCTCAACTCTCACAGAATGTCGAAATCCTTCTTATTAATGGCGATCCTCGATACATTCGGACGCTACTACTCCAACTATACGGAAGCGTAGCGGAAGTACGAAATGCTGGCGCGAGCTTGTTTCCTCCTGGACAAAGCCGATCTGGTAGGCATCCCGAAAGTAACCACGAGGCAGGATATTCAACTAGAGACAAGTCGGTCACTCCGACCCGAGATAGACCTGGCACGAATTTTAGAACGAGAAATCCGACTGTTATTCAACATTCAAATAATCTACGAGTGGCGATAGATGCTCCATCACCATTTGTCAATGGAAATATGCGTTCCGCAACTATGCCAAGCGCTACGCCACGCTCTGGAGAATCGTTTGGTTCCACAGGTACTAGTGGGCGTATGGTAGGAGACTTTACTGAGGAGGACAAAATCTTTGAAAAGATATTTCTTCGTCTACAGCAAACATCAGAAATGGCCCTTAAAACCCTTCCCAATGTCAACGCTCACTTTCTCGGATCCATGCAAAAGAGTGCAATCTCAAGTAATGCAGATCACGCCAAACAATATTGGCAGGTATTGATACATAAATGCACGCACGCATTATACGTAGCCGATGCGCTTAAATCTCGCCTATCACAAATCAAACTTAAAGACCCTGATATCAGAGAACAAAAGGGGTTCTGGGAGATGTGCTGGGCGATGGTAGATGTAAGTTTACCTAATCATAACCACCCACTACTATTTACTAATGAATTCAGTCATATCTCGATTTAGTTGTCAAGGTTAAGGAAGTAAAAGGCGTAATTAGCTTTGTTCCCACCGAGGTTATCGTTCTTCTCAGACCTCTTCAAAGAGCCATTAAAGAGACCGGACAAATGATTACGGCATCACCATGGGGTTTCTTGGCAAATAGACAAGCAAATGGTGGTTTGAATGGCTCGTATACAACGCAATCACCTGCCTCCCAAGTCCCCTTACCGATGACTCCTCAGAGTGCAGCATTGGGACCAGCGGTTCAAGCGACTGTTCCATCTACTCCACAGAATGTTTCTTTCGGTGCAATGTTTAATGGCAATGTGTATGAGCGCGCGGATACTTATTTGTCCAATGGATCAAGAGCTGGTACTATGACTTCTCAGCTGGGTGTCAATGATGGACCGACAATCATGTTAAGCCCGTCGCATTATATGAATAATCGGTTTAATAGTAACGGGAAAGTGGCCTTTTGAAAGAGAGGTTCATTTCATGAGTCATCATTCTAAATATCTCAATATTGGATGAGATACATTATCTGCAATTCCATACCTAATTGTCTCTAGCCAGTGTGGTTGGTATCTGAATATCGGCGGGAGTCTTTTATCAGGCATTTAAAGTTTGAAGTTAGGTTTAAACGAATGGTGAGTGGGGTGAATGGATGGATGGGTGAATTTTTTATATTTAGCGTGAATGATACGGAAAGGAAGGGATGTAAGGAAATGCAAATGGATTGAATGGGATGAAGTCATTGAGGGAGCGCAATTTTTCAATCATAGCATATACCACTGTCATTAGCGTTTTGATCATTTAAAGAGTTTTGAGTATTTTTGGTAATTTTTGGGGGACTGTATGGATTAGATGTGGGCGTGTTTTATACGAATAATGTATTGATGGATGTATGAATATTGGAATTCGAGGGGCGTTATTGGAATGGGTGCATGGTTTGGTGTTCTGGGGGTTGATTGGGTTTGAGTTTTAGCGAGGAGGCTGGATGGTGAAGGGAGGGGTAGTTGTATGTTAGATGTTTTGATATGATAGCATGGGTTTGTGGTAAAGAGGAGGAAATAAAGAGGGGAAAGGGATAAGTGAATATGGGAATGTAGATTTGTGGTGCGGGGTAGAAGGGTGATGCACTGGACTATTGAGGGCTTGGTATGAAATTGATGCATCGAGGCAGTTTGATTTGGTTCCTAAGTCTAAAGCAAAGAAGAGAGGAAGAAGATGGAGTAGAAATGGGGAGAAAGTGGTATATACGAGAGACTAAGCTTCTAGTGCTTCAGTAATAGGTTAGTGGCTAAATATCTATCGTTAGATTGATTAGGAATTCGAAGATCAAATCGAAGGCATGGTATGGCATGAGATGAGATGGAAGGAATTCTCGAGTTATGAAGGGGGATCTGGTGGATTTGCGGGAAGTGGATTGATTGATTATTGTGTGTCAATTGAATTGAGTGAAGATAGGAGGTAGGGAAGTGGAAGGTGGATTAAGAAGATTGGGTTGAAGAGGAGAGGGAGGAGAGGAATATCTAGGATTCATTCATTCATGAAATACATTGAGAATAGAGAATAGAGAATAGAGAATAGAGAATATATATTGAGAATCTACATTGATAATTAATTTGTAGATTGATGACAACAGTATGATGATGCTATGTATGATGGTGTTGTAGATCTTGTGATGAATTGTCACTTTGGAATTTGAATTTGAATTTGATTTTGACTTGGAGGATGGCTTTGATTTTGACTTGGAGGATGGGTATAGATAGGTACGTAGGTAGGTTATATTATATTTGTTCTATAGCTAGGAGACTTGAATCTTTGAATACTTCTCCCCTCCTTTTATATATATATATATATATACCCTCCACAAACCCATAACTCAATCGTAGCTATAGTATCTCATTTCTCAATTCCAATTATAATCACAATTCCCAATCATAAATATAAATACAAATAACAAAGTTATAAATCTCATATATCATACATATCATACATATCAACATCAATCAATATATAATATACATTTTCTCCTCCTTCGCGATAGGGTTCTTTTACTTTGGATTTGGAGATTTAGATATTTAAATGGTTTTTAGGTTCTGGATGAGTATATAGGGATATATGAATAGATGGATAGATGGGATAGGATGGGATGGGATATATATCTTGATTCTTGAGTCTTGATATTTGGTACTTAATGCTTGATATATAGTTATTATATCGTATCATATCGTATCATATCATATTATATTGTAACTACATATTCCATTTATCTTCCCACCCAACCAACCACCTAATCAACTTAACTCAACTCACCCAATCAATCAATCAATAGCATATCACTCAATACCCACAACCACAACCACAACCATCACCACAACCACAATCACCAAGTACACCATAGTACACCATACCGCAGCGCACCATACAGCAGCACAGCACAGCACCGCACAGCACAGCAAACCAGCCTCCAGGCCCCGTACCTCCATCCACATCCACATCCCCATCCCCATCCACATCCCACAACCTCCACACCCCACCACCAATCCCCAAACCACAGCTTCTTCCTCCCTTCAACCACAAACACCACACCCAATCCCCAATTCCCATTCCACCAATCACAAACCAGATCTCCCATACATCACCACCATCGCACACAACCCCCACCACAACCTCCACATCTCCCACAACGCCTTTCCCGCCAAGTATGTCGTACTCACCCCAAGCATGCGCCGGTAGCACGTATTGCACATATTAATGCACCATTTGACAATCGCAGATATGATATGTGGTGGATATAAATAAGGGCTTGTTGGCTGGTGTTGCGGCGATGTGATTATTAGTATTCTTCAGCCGGAGGGGGGGAGGGGTTAGGAGAAATGCTTTTTGACGAATGTGGCAATGGGGGATAGGTATGTGATTTTTCGTCTACTGACCTCTTGCAATATGTATGTGTGGCGATGCATGTTATTAGTTGTCGCTACGTGTATTCTAGAATTTGAAGACTTCTACGAGGATGGTTTGATGGGATGTAGTGAGTGAGTGAGTGAGTGAAGTAAATAGGAGACGATGATTGGGCGACGACGATAGAGAGAGAATGATTGGAGGATAGTATTCAAATCAACAATGCATCTCGACGAAAGAACTACAATTATTCGGGAAACCGCAGAAAGGTATGTGACTCATAGTATATCGCCATTGCATTTGATACCTTCATGTGACGAATAGGCTGGTAATCGCCTGCGCAGATATTGGTATACCAATACCAATACCAGTGAGGGTATGGAGCCCAAACGAAAGCATCGGACAATTCATTCATTTGCCAAGAAGTGGCATTTACACATTTTCATCACATCTGCATGTATAATTATAGAACTATTGCTCCGATACGCGGACCGGACTCGAAGATCCGCAACATTCCATAGTGTATTGAAAAGATCCTTCGTTTTCACTCGACTCGAGGATCAAAAGTACCAAGTAACTCGTTGTGAAACCACATTTTGGAAGATGAACCGCATGTTCGATCCTGCACATCGCTTGCAAAAGCAAGCAAGCAAGCAAGCAAGAATTCAAAGGACCAAGAGTTTGGAGTAACATCTTGACTCTCTGCGTAGCGAACAGAAAACTTTTGATTCGTGAATCGCGCACGTATTGAAAAACTACATGTAACCACTAATGATATATACGTCACATTTATCAATATCGATAAATATGTCGTGAAGTATGAGGTTGGCTGAAATTCTTCCGAGTCCGTCTTATTATTGCATACAAGCACTTTAATTCATTTTACCGCATAGATGATTTAAAAAACTCCGAGACGTGTGTTTTCAATACCGCGACGTAGCGCCAAAAAAAAGCAAGGACATCCATTTTGAAACGAAGATGCTTTGGAAAGAATATAATATATAAGTTAATAAATAAATATATAATGGGGATTATCCTTGATCCAATGAACTTTATATGATGGAGTATAGAACCACGGGTTCATCTCATCGTGTTGTGAGATAAATAGCTCTTTGGGGGAAAAAAAAAGATATGGGTAATTACGAGAAATAAAAACTACAGAGATGATCAAAGCATGCGGAAAACTTCATGCTGTTGTAATTGCCGAATTTGTAATATTGGAAATTGGCCCCCCCCCAATCTTTTGAATGGCTTGGTAATATAATATAACATGATAATATAATATCAAAATAGCAAATATGATAAGAAAAGGATAAAAGAAAAAAAAAAGATTAAAATATTTGATTGATATGCAAAGCGAACCTTGGAGTATTGACGGTGATTGAGAAAGAGGGATTATATGATATGAGGCGACTTGCAAGACGGAGTGAATATGAATATGAATATGAATAAGTTAAGCCAAGAATTATTTCCAAATCTTCGTTCGACGCATTTTCCCAAAGTTGTAATGTAACTGCTTTGGCAACTTTATTTTATTCGTTCAGTTCAAGGGGTTGCAGGCAGGATGAGTATGTAGGATCTTACTTACTTTCATGATTCCGACTCGCTCGCCTTGTATATACGTATTGTAATCATCATAGGAATACATACCAGGTACGTCCCGTCCCGTAGCTGATGGACGGTAAGATTTAAATCTTTCAAGAGTTTGCCTGAGATATACGAATTAATGGCATGGTGGTAATTTTACCTGGGTCGTATATGTGCTTGAGTGTATGGAAGTAAAGTAATATAAGTAGGTTTGAGTTGCAGTTGCTTTGAGGAATTTTAGAATCTGACCACATTTGATATGATGATACATCCATACATTGATATATCTATATATTGATACATCCATACATCCATACATCGATCCATTGATCCCAAACATCGCGAGACTCTGATTTCGAAAGATAATCCACACGTGATAAAATATGATCTGTTACCCAGTACTCTGTTCAGTACGATGTATGTGCTCACTGCTCACTGCTCACTGCTAACGAGAATCAAGAATGAATCCGAGAAGCGTCCGAGGCTCGTCCGTCCGTTCGCTTTGTGGCGCAAATCTCGCACGCCTCACCTTTTTTGGGGGGGTCGGAGCGTGTTTTCTTTTTCTTTTTGTTTTGACTTTTCTTTTTCTCTCGACTTGATTGATCTCCAAAACTATCGATGTTTGATCTATAATCTTCCGTGTCATCCACACAAAGTTTCATTTCTTGGTAGAACTAGCCACCACAGAAAACCCCTGATTGTTACTATGTACATGTACATGTACTAGAGAAACAATATGTTACTGCTTACCAATACATACATACATACATACATACATACATACATACCAATGCATTCTTCGGTAGCCTCGATCCTATTTTTGGCCATTGTCCGTTCGCAAGGGGGGTGGATAAGGCGGAGGCGAGAGTGAAGGGGGATGGGGGATGGGGAATGAGGGGGGGAAAAGAATTCGATAAGGGAACAAATAAACAAACAAAACAGAATTCGATATTTCCACTGCTTGCGTGCCTTTGTTTGCATATTGATTTTCATATTAGACTGTGATCAAATGGTTAAGACTAGTAAGGAGGTGCCCAGGTATGTATGCTAATGTCCGTCTATCGTGAGCTTTGCAGCAATAGTTAATATATCGGACCCATCTCTTATAGTAATGTGCGTGCTGAGTACGACATAGGTGTGTGAGTGGGTGGGAGGTTGTAAATAAATAAATAAATTGAAAGGATTGTGAATTTGTGTTTGATGAGAGTTTTTTACCTGCTCTTTCTTACGTGTAAGAAGATGAGTGACGAGCGACGGGCTTGCCGATGTTGTGGCTACGTTGTGTTTAGATTGTTATATACGAAGTAACAGTGTGAGCCCTACTACGAGGAACACCAAATCTCGCAGATGATTTTTGAAAAAAGACGGGAGAAAGTTCTATATACACGTAGATATGTTGCAATTCCTCTGTCGTTACAAGGGCCCGTCCTTTCAAGACTTCCTGTGGTTCAAAGAAAGAAAAGAGTCTTGTCGTATTGTCTGAGATCACAATTGGTGAAATCTATTTTCCGTGTCCCTGGTGTCGTCTAAATGTAAGACTACTGTACGTACGTATAGTAGAAGAAAGGGTTCGTGGGATCATAGATTTATCATTTTTCTCACACGAGTCAATTTGAAAGTTTGAAAATCGAGATCTGATGCCCCCAGGGAACGAAACGTCTTACTTCAGTTAAATAAAAGAGACCTGAGTATTAAAAATTATGATACTCCTGAACGGCGACCTTTGCGAATTCAGCTGCTACTGCAAAAAAAAAAGATGGCAAGGCTGCGTGCAGCACTGATGGTGTCCCTATCCGAGCTGGAAGGTTTCTTTGGTTAAAGCATTGATCCGTTGGATGGGAAGGTCCCGTCCATTTTTGGCCACGATATAATCTTTTGGCTTTCGTTGGCCCTGTTGTGCTGATAGGTTGATACGGATGTATGTACTGTATCTTCTCAAGTTTCAATTTGCTTCCAATGATACTGTAAGGAACATCCTTTCCGAATGGATAAGAAAATAACTTCCAGAAGGAAATGGAGAGATTATGGATAATGGAACCTCGAGCGGTATCCATGGTTGCTTTAAGTAGAAATGATGAAAACGAGGCTGAAGAAGAGGGGATAGGATAGTCCAGCATCCCAGTCCTTTGGTAGAGATCTAACCTATTATGATGTGAACATGAACCCGGCCACAGGGTCTTGGATCGCTTGGTAATCCAAAAGATCCAATTGGGAAAAGCGCCTTTAGTCCGTAGAATCCGAGATGTGGTTTTGGTAAATTAGCGAAAGACATCAGGCGAAACGGCTCAGACTATCAGGCGAGACGACTCACGAGCGATTGATGGATAAGGATTACAATGCGAGGAGAAAAGCGGTAGTTGCGGGTTTCCGCGATTGTTACTGTTACTGTTATTGTTACTCTTACTTTTATTCTTACTCTTATTGTTACTCTGGCTCTGGCTCTGGCTCTGGCTTTTACTCTTGTTCTTCCTCTTCCTCTTACTCTTACTCTTATTCTTCCTCTTATCCTTACTCTTAGTACAGAGCAAAGGAAGACCAAAGAGGGAAGAAGAAAGAAATGACTTCTAACAAGGGGTTTACCATATGGCGTCTTAAACCTCTACTCTGTATGGCCTGGAACAAGCCTAGAAGAGCCTAGCATTGATCCTGGTAATTAAGGCTGTACCGCGAGTATAGCTAGGGAGGTTTATAGTATATACGGAGTCCTCACTAGCCTTTTATACTACTCTAGAATCTGCAAGCTTTATAATAACATATTATTATACTCTGTATATATCTTAGCTGCATCGGTTTCTCCGACATCCACCGCTACTCCCTCCCCGTGCCTCCCTCACCTTGATCAACGAGTCAGCGTCTCGCATTGGCGTATGAGCGTGGGTATCATCCGCATGAAAAAGGTAATCTTTAACGTCCACCCAAGTCTACATTGTAATTTTCTCCAAACTCACTAGAAAAGTCCACCGAATCCTTAATTGATCTGTAATTCCTCTAGGATGTGTGTTGTACCTTATACCATCATATATGGGCCACGGCTCATCCCTTTCCATGCTAATATCTCTTCCCGTATCTTTTAAAGTCTGCCTAAAGAAATACTAGGGAAGATCTAATAACCGTTGAATCTAAATTCGAAATTGGGGGGGGGGGTGCGACTTTGCAATTTGTATGCCGTGAACTGCAATAACATATCGTGAATTGTAGTAATATCGTGGATGAATGCGTAGGTGGATGATCCCAAGGAGTGTGAAGAAATTCACCCAATCAACTTTCACGTATGGACAGCGCGCCTGCTTTCACTGCCGATGCGAAAGCAAGGCTTCTGCATATAGCTTGCATATATATGCACATGCAGGCAATAAATAAATGAATGAATGAATGAAATGAATCAATTGAGAGAGTGGAACAAAGGAATACTAGAGAAATGATGTCAAATCACGTAACTAGACTTCTTAGGTAGTAGATCGATCTGTACGGATGGAGTGGATATGGATGTACTTTGTAAAGAATCTACGATATACTCGTGTACTTCTATAAGGAGTGAAGATATAATGCAAAGTGGTGGTTCATTCTTTATAAAGTATGTAACTATTATACAGTAGTAGTAGTAGCTAATAAGCATTTATTTACTCGTACGATTGATATTACAGTATATTATTTATTGCTGACCTATTTATGGTGGTAGTATGCACTTTGTAGTCTTCATAGTATATACAGAGTAGTATATACTGTATGTAGTATTGACTCGTGTATGGGGGGAGGCGAGGCTTGGACTTTGTAATTATTGAATATTTGAATACACTATAAGGTTTACCATTCATTCATACTATTTATATAGTACTATCAATACCTACAGTATCATATCTCGCATACCTAGTATACCTATAGGCTATACCTAGACCCAGATAATAATTATTAAAAAAAAGTAACATCATACACAGAGTCAGCTTGATATGATAAACTTTCTATCGAACAAACGAACATGGAGAAGAAATTCATAACAAAACTATCTATCTATCCATCTATCTATCCTCTGTATATATTGGTTTAGACTTTCCGTATATTCTCTCCTATCTTCCATCATCCTTTTCTCTTATTCTATATTCTATACTCTATATTCTATATTCTATATTCTAACTATATACTATTTGCTATTGCTATAATCTATACATAATATAATATATTATATTATATTATATAGACAGACAGACAGACATACTATTTTAGAAGGAACGATTCCCTGGCTTATTGAATTTCCCAAAGGTCAAGGCGTCCCTGGCTCTCATTCCAAACAGAGCACGTCTGTTGTCTCATTGCGACCCCATCACAATCTCCAAATCCTCTGTCTCTCTCTCTTCTTTTCTCTCTCTCTCTCCGCCCTTTCAAAATCGAAATCTAAACTTTTGATCTTTCCTTTTCCTCCTCTCTCTCTCTCTCTCTCAGTCTTTTCATTTCGAAGAAACCCAAGGAAAAAAGAAAGAAAGAAAACTTGCATAGCATTACAGTATTTGCATATACTGCAATCCAATCCACTGCATCAACACGACCATACCACACCATACCACCCCATCACAACCACATCAAAAAATCCACAAGCCTAAACCAGAGAATCACCACACCCAATACTACACTACACTTACCACTCTCCCCTCGCACAAATTGTAATTATACTTACTCTTCGGTTGTCATTTCCTCTCTCAATTTGTTTTCCTTCCTTACTTCATTCATAATTTTCCTTTCATCTCTTATTGCGCTTTGCTCTTTTACACGCTTCTGCTTCCAAAGAACTTCCTTTGTTCTGGTCATCTTTCAACCTCCCTCTCAACTTCATTCATTCAACAAGGCTTTCCAGCCAATTCCTGTCCTTCCCGGTACAACCTCCCTCGTCGCCACTAGCAGTTCAACTTGGTTTTAAAACCCCCATTTAAATAAAAAAAGATCGTATCAGATCATTGGCGCGAAGAAAATCTATCAGGTTTCACAAAGAGGTATGTTTCTTTTGCACGTTTCCGGTCTTGTGCATAAGTACAAACAACTCTTTCGTGCGGATTCGAGAACTCCTCGAAATGGGTGTACAAGAAAATGTTCCTACCCGTAAACGCATCCACGAGATCATACTCTTCGAAGTACAGAGCTCACTCGTTGTTTGCCCACACAATATTAATTATACCTGGGAGCCCAAGCCACAAGAAGAAGAAAAGCCAATTACTAACACTGTACTTGAATAGATTTACTTTTGCCACCCTTTGCACTACGGCGCAATTCTTCTCTAACAATAACAACTTGATAATCTGAATATAGCTTTTGCAACAAACAGCACAGAGTTGATCGAGAATCACAGCAATATGGAGCACGATGCAGGGAAGAGACAGCGTGGGAATAGCATCACAACTACCCCCGAGAGACCAGCGAACAATGATGGAAGAACCGTACCCGAGGCTCAGGTAACTGAGAGACCGCAAGAATCCAGGGAGATTAATAGCCATAACCCTCAGGGATATGGTTTACAATCGTCCAATACATTCACAGCTAGCAGTAGCTCACCACCCACAAATCCGGCCCCCAGATATCCTTTTGAACGATCTACAACCTCATCTAGCCAAGAGGTTTCTGATGTATCAAAGAAAAGTACCCAGACTGTGGTCAAGCCAGCATTAGAACCCCCTGTCACCAAGTCAACATTAAGTGAACTGGATGTGAATAAGATTGTACACAATCCCAAACTCCGACACGACATTAACTTCGACCCCGATTTGCACTTCAGACCTAATCTTGATGGAGAGAAGGGACGCAAGAAGAGTCAAAAGGCCAATGATTTCTGGGAGACGATGCGATCGCAACTTGAGGGATTTTTGATGAGTAAAGATCGTGAGCAATTCGAAAAAGATTTAGGAGACGCGGAGTGGTGCTTGCCAGCCACGCTTAAAGCTATCAAAGGAATTCTAGAAACATTAGTCCCACAGCGGGATCGGTCATCGGTTGAGGAGACCTTCAATGTTGATTTGTTGATGCAGCAATTTCGAAAAGGCGTTGCGGATCTGAACAAACTTGCATTATGGCTCTCACAACTTTTGAAGTGTCATTGTGCACCGATGAGAGATAGCTGGGTTGATGAAATGGTCGTTCACTTGAGTGAGGGTAACCAAAACGGAGATGTGGCAATGTTAGTCTCCGGAATGCGAAATCTGCTGGGTGTTTTGGAAGCTATGAAGCTCGTAAGTTATGTATGATGTCGATCGGGTGGAAGTTTGCTAACATGTGATCCAGGATGTTGCAAATCATCAGATTAGGTGTTTGCGCCCGCTGCTTATCGAGGACACTGTCCAATTTGAGCAAAAATTCTTTGTGAGAAAAATTGCAATGGGTAGAGTAGACATCGCTTCGGCTCATGATTGGTTCAGAAGGGCATCAAATCTACCAGATAATCTCCCTTCGGACTCATTAACACGAGCTCAAGGAAACACGTGGGACTTCATGAAAGCACTTGTGAATCTAATCCTACCATCGAAAGCCCTCGAACCTGTTCCTCATACCTTCCTATTCGATGAGGAGCGCCTTGTCAAGCTTCGCGCAGATGTGCTGGATCTAATTAATCTCGAGATTTGCATGTTTCTCTATCACAAACTTGATGCGGCATCCAAATCGAACGAGGCCCGATCCGTTCCGCAGGATGATACACCTGCTGCTTCGTCTTATATCTCTTCTCCGGCAGATGAAGGTATCCTCTCGGCGCCCACCGTGCCTTCTGAGAACGACTTTACAGCCAAACGAAAGTACAATCATATGGCACATGACAGAGGTCATTTCTCAAGAGAACTTTCAGGTCGACAAGTATGGGTACCAAATCTAGAAGACGAAGCTATGGACTCCCTATCCTCTAGTCCAAGATCCTCTCCATCAACGACTGCATCTACGCCCGAGACGTATCCTGTAACACCACTTTACCTTTCTATTCAGAATTCTGACTCTACATCACAAGTGCGCACGTCTTTACAAGCTCTCCTAGCTTCTTCATCATCACAAGATAGGTGGGCCGTATTATCCTCAAATATCGCTTTACAAATTCTTCGCTCAACACCAACACCTATGGCACGTCTTCCAGTATTCGAATCACATCTTTCATTTCACCTCTCAAATTCGCAATCCAGGCTCTACCAGGAAGCAGAAACGTACATAGTTTCGAAACTTTTCCCCGAATTGCACAAGCTTGTTGAGACATATACTCCTTTGACGAGTCTTCAAATATTTGATGCGGCCACGTCACCAAAACCTACAAATGGACTCATGAGCCTCAATACCCAAGCAGCTGGACAAAAGGAAGAAATTGCAGATATCGCAACCAGAATTGCCCATATTGGTATTCTACACTGGCGGGTTTGGGCACCATTAGCATATCTTGTTAATCCTGATGCTGAAGATGAAGGTGATGTCAACATGATCCAAGGGTCCGATCTGCCCGTTGACGCGTCTTGAATGAATGACAGCCTGCATACCTACAAACGGTAATCTTTTGAGGATGCATTGCCACAGCAGAATCGAGCCACAAAACTGCATTCTAAAAGGTCTACTCACCCGGAGTCATTCTAATCCACACTCCGGATACGTTATTGCGACCAAATTATACGGACATGAAGGAAACAATGTCTCCAATAATGGGTGGAGAAGAATAACTACTACTACATTTACTGGAAAGTCTGGAAGTCGCCTCATAATCTTTTCTCAACTCTACTCAACACACCTCTTATAAATTCGCATTGCTTTTGGAGTAATCTGGGGGCTGGGCAAGTCGGTTCGGATTCCGGTCTTGCATACCTGCATTTTTCTTCAAGTTTTTGAAATTCTGATACCCAACGTCTGTCGTTTCCTTTTCCATCAATCGAGTACAAATATTTGTACAATAGTTGTCGAGCCATGATTCATGGTCGGTGTGTTTATATTCCGGGAAGCAACCAAAATCCATGCATCATTTATGGGGTTCGGTCGGGTCTAAACTTGTTTTTTGATCATTTTCAATGGTTCGTCTATTAAATACGCGTTTGGAGTATGCGTATGTGTGCGTTTTTTTTTGTTTTTTTTTGTTTTTTTTTTGCTCTATCTTGCGGCCCACCAATTTGGCAGGGTGTATTGTTAGTATGTTAGGGTGCGCGAAGCGTGGTATTTCAATTGGTGTTTTTGTGTTTTTTGGATATTTGGAATGGGATGGGACGGGGATAGGTTGGGATCATAGGTGCATAATGTTAGATCTCGTCTAGACTTTCAGTGGGGGAAATAAAGGATAAGGAATGAATTTGATTGTGATGAGAGGGAATGGCCTGCTTGGATTGCGAGGATTGAAATTGATTGGATGATTGGATTGCGCGATTGGTTGTATATTTTGGTAACTTGACAATTTTGTGCGAGTAAATGAATAAAATGGAAGACATTAAAAATTCAAGAATTTGAAATTGCGCTGATTGATGTTGTGAACTTGTGAGGTGTTGAGTTTTCTCTTCAAGGTGGCAAGTGCCTGATTTCATACCCATCGATAGACTGGATTGGAAGCGATGCACACCATGTTAATGAAGTCAGTCAATGATGGTGTCGACGTGTTGCAGAACGTAATAAAGTAATCATGGAATGGTATAGGATGGTTGTAGAAGCGGCGGTTGCCGTGAAAAGTTCCTTGGATGGAGTCAATTATAGGTATAGATATACTTGCGCGCAGCAGGCTATGTATGTCAGGTAGACAGGCGATTTGAAGGTGCATCAATTAACATGGCGATGTAGGTGTGGAGTGGAAAGGAGGTTGATGTCTAGGATGGAGATATTGTTTTGGGGGGAGGTGGGGAGGTGGTACTACTTGGGCATTTTGACCGAAAGGAGGAGAGGGAGGTCGGGCAGGGTGCAAGTGCAAGTGTAGGTGTAGGTGTAGGTGGAAGGAAGTTGAACAGAGAAGTTGATTAATATAATATAATGAACCAAAGAAAGGGGTTGAAGAATATATTGGTTGAAAGACTACTTGGGTGTCAGATAAAGATATATATTACTTCCTTCACAATAAAGTAGAGTATGAGGAGTTGGTATGAACTCAAGTTCAAACATAGTCATTATATTGGACTCACGATTTATCTCCAGAGACAAGAGCCATCTTAATTATCTTGTTGGCCATCAGACTATGTGTTATTTATTCTCACTTTCTTTCTCGAATTCACCTTTTTCAAATTCATTCGTTCGTTCATTCATTCATTCATCTTATTGATATCCTCTCATTCACTACCATCAACCATGACTTTCCTCACAAGTCTATACTCTTCCATTTCATATCGAAAATCTAATTCAACTTCTCTCTCCAATTTTCCATACACCTTGTCATTTTTTTAAATATTACAAAATTGCATTCATCTTCCCACTTTCACTTTCGCCTTGAGAGCTCGAAATCGTTTCCCTGAATCTGCATATCTATCTTGGATGGACTTTGGATACAACAAGTGTGGTGGGATTGTGTGTGGATTGTTGATAATTGATATTGGCTCTGACGCGACGGGATTCTGACTTTCAATTTCAAATTCTGATCTTGATCTTGATTTTGCTTTTATTTTGTCTCTTCACCTTTTTGATTGTTAATGAGAAGGGGTGGATGGTAATAATTGCTGGTTATTGCTAGAGAGTGAGTGAGTGGTCTTTGGATAGTTGAAAGGTACGTGTGTTATTTTATGTGAAGAGTGAGGGATTGACTGATTGGTTGATTGAGTAGGAAATTGAGCTTTTTGAGCTTTGTTTCATTTTTGAATTGAAAGATTACAAGTAAAGATTTGATTCAAGAAGTGGGAAAAAATACTGTACTTCTATTCCACAAAAGAACGAGACGAGATATCTCGGACAACCACAAGCAATCCTTCTTCGACTATTCTCAACCTCAAACACAACCAATAAAAATGCTACCTCGAGCTGTACCCCCTTACCCGGGTCCCCTATCCATGACCCCAGAACAACATTATGAGTTGGTGGAAGCTAAAGCGATGATTACGGAAGATGGGAATCGCATTCTTTTTGAAGAGGAGATTACGATAAATGTGGATTTTGGGACGGCGGTGGAGGTGAGACATGTAAAAAATTGTGGATGTGTGGTTTGTAAGGGGTTGGAGAGCGGAATTGGAAGGAGGACGGTGATTACGGGGGGAGATGGGAGGGGAGTTGAGGGTTATGTGAGGAATGAGGAAGGTGGTGAAGAGAGTGGAAAATTCATCTGTGCGGATGAGAAGAGAGATGATGATCATGATGGGGAATTTTTGTTTGTGGGTACGGGAAAGATGTCACAAGTGAAGATGTCTAAACCTCTTATTCCAAAGTTCCACGGAAGGAGAAGAGGATTGGAAGCTAGTTCTAGCATCTCGAGCATCTCGACCGTCTCAAGTATGTCAACCATTCAGGCAGATGCTATGGAGACCCGCCATGTCCCCTTCGAGCATAATGACGAGTACGAAGTAAGCGAAATGGATAGTTTCGAAGAAACCGAAAACAATTCCTCTGGAGTTACAATCGCCTATTCGCCCGCGCCTGCGCCTTCCCCATCATCTGATTCTGGAGAAAATATCCCGCGCGAAAGAGGACGAAGTGCGGGTCAAGATTTACACGCAACATGGGATCCGCAAACCAAGAACAAGGAATGCTGGTCCGAAAAGGGCATCGGCGGGGTAGCAAGAACGCTTTCCAAGCGAAGTCTCTCAATCGGTAAAGACAAAGACAAAGACCAAAGAGGAAGCGACAGCAGCACGAGCTCCAAAACAAGCAAGGTATGGAAATTTGCTCGGAGTCTCAACAGACGGAGTAATAACCCAGATCAACCATCACAGATCCCTCCGGCTGGAAAAGATAAGCATGTCATGCTTGAAGGACGAACGGAGGGAAGTGGGTATGAAGACCAGCATTTTTCCTTCGAGGAAGCAGATAGTCCAAACATGAGTTTTCAAGGCGATGAAGATATCATGGAGCCCAGAGATGGCGCACGAACCTTCATCGGACCGCGACGCAACCCGGAGATCCACGATTTCCCCCGATTCGACCCGGAACAATTTACGCCGAGTGCGCACGCGGCGCTGGAGAAATCGAGGCGAAGATCCGGCTCGGAATCATCCGAGGTTTCGACTCTGGGGGCGGCGCATGCAGCGCGCTCGCGCTCCCCGTCGCTGAGGTCCCGTCATTATGGTTCCCGCGGCTCGTCGTTCGCGCTCAATTGGGAGAATATTTCTTCCGATACCGTGTACCATAAACATGCGCGACGCTTCTATCAGAATCCCGCGGCGTATGGCGCCGAGATCCCGGGGTATAATCCCGAGACGGATAATCCGTATTGGGCGTATGATCGCTATCGGGAAGTGAGTGAGTGGGCGGATAGTACGGAGGAAGCGGACCCGGATCATGTGGTTGCGTTGACGACGCGGGAGTTGAAGAGATTGTGTGGGGCGGAGGTGGGGGTTCCTTTTGATTTTATCCCAGAAGGTTATGTGAATCCTCCGACGTCGAAAGCGGGAAGTGTGGTTGGTGAGGATGAGGATGTTGTTGCGGTTATGGAGAAGGATGATGATGATGATGAACAGGGTCCGGAACCAAAACATAAAAATCTGGTGGATCTTCTGGGTATGCCGGGTTGGGCTCATGAGTGGGAAGATATGACGAAGATGCAGAGACATTTTCATATTGTTGCGGCGGGAGATTGGAGATTGGGCCCCGTGTTCGATGTTAAGAGTAATTATTCGGATTATTTTGGTATACCGTTGTTTGAACCGAATGATGTGGGCCTTAATGGGGTTAATAGGAGAGAGGTGCGTGGATTGGATATTCCGGGATTTAAGGAATTGGAGTTGAGGTTCCGATTGGAGGGTTCTGAGGGAGATGATGATGGGTATGAGGGGAGAGGTCCACGGAGATATTTGAATGAGAATATCGGGATTGAAAGTCCTGCGGAATATGATAGCGATGGGTTCTTATACGATGATGATAAGCGTGGAGAGGTTACAGGAATCTTTGGCTCAACTGCATTCGCAGGTTCTGAAACAGAAAGAAGATATCGTCGTCCTTCTGAAGTATCTGAGAGTAACAGATCTGACGAAGGATCCGAAGCAGGAGATTATGCAGGTTCGATTGTCGAAGGATATGGAACCACTGATGATCATCGCACTGGCACTGGCTCCAACACCAACGTACGCATCAATGATACTTTCCGCGGACGCATGGCGCGCAGCTACACCTTTAACGGCAGATTCGACCAAGATATGTTTGCGTCCTCCAATGCAGATAGTCTCGTCGGCGAAGAACCATACGATACCGATGATGACGAAGACTACGAAAGCGACGATGGAGTATCCGCCAATTATTCATTCGGTCATTCTTCATACCATGGTACCGAATGTCAAGACGATTATGCAATCGGTACATCTATCTTCGCACCGCATGCATTTCAGCTCTATCCCCCCTACGAAGCAGCGAATGATTGTACGACTATTGGTATTGCTCCTTCCGAAGTCGAAGATGCTCGTCCTTCGTCCTGGGATGCGGCTTTAATGGAGGATATCCTCGGGTATTCCGTCCACGAAGGAGTTGACAGACCTCATGATCCGACTGCTGAGATGGTGTTGATGAGTTACTTGGATCCCGTTCCCACGTCTCCAAGATCTTCAACTAGGACGAAATCAAGATCGAGATCTTCGACTGGTTCATTAACACCGGTGCCTTCGCCTACGAAATCTACTCAGACCGCTAGATCTTTTGTTCCTGTGGTAAAATCCATTTCCCGACCTTTCAATAAGAACAAATCTCTCCCCCCCACCCCAGAAGATCAATCCTGCAGAATCTTCGAGCGCAACCACGAGAAACCCCCAAGCTCCTTCCGCAAACCCTCTCTCTCCACCGTCAACATCGCCAAACTCAACCACAAAGCCCAGACCTCGCACGCCCACCCCCCCAAATCCAAATCCCACTCCCAACCCAGCCGCAAAACCCCCAGCTCGCGCTCCAAACCCCTCTCCAAAATCCCCCTCAAAGACAAATCCAGCCTGCGACTCAAATCCAGCAAATCCAAGACTCCCGCCCCGCCGCCCAGCTCGACCTCTTCCAGCGACTCCAACACCTCGTACGTCGATCTCACGCGCTGCGGCGCCGCGTACGCGGTGCCGCCGGCGCAATCGCTGATTTTGTATCTGCATGGACAGGGATTGAGCGCGGATTATATCGCGTTGTTGATACAATCGCTTGATGAGACGTTTTTGTATGATTCGAAGTCGAATTGGTGGCCGTTGGAAGGGACTTCTTCTGCTTCTGCTTCTGCGTCGCGAAATCACTATCTCCATCCCCGTGGCCTGACTACTCTCCCCAATCTTCCCCTCTTTTCTCACCCGTCTCCGCTTCTGGAAAAATATACAACCCCGGTGCGCTTTTCGTCGCATACGCTCTTCACCCCCGCTGCGGTGTCCCAGATCCTGCGGGTGTGTAAGGGGAAGATGGAGTGGTGGGAGCCGGTGGATGCGAGGGATTCGGAGGGGAAATTGCTGCCGGAGAGTTTTAGAATGTTGCAGAGGGGCTTGAGGATCAGGAGGGCGAGGGCGTGGGTGAGGAAGGTGGTGGAGAATTTTTTGTGGTGGAGGGTTGGTGGGGGGGTGGGCGTGCCGCATGGGGATTTGATGAGGGGGTAGGTGGTTGGGGTGAGGGGCATGAGGAGGGGGGTTTGGGAGGAGAGGGGGAGAGGGGAGGATGGCAAAAAGGGAATTGGTGATAAGCATCTGATGTGATGTGGAGATGCACATTGGGATATTGATTCTGGAGGTTGTTGATTGTTGCTGCTACTATTGTTGTTAATCTTGTCAGGAACCAACTTTCCTTTTCATTTCTCGCGAGTCGGGTGTGTATTTAATTTTGTTCTATGCCGGCGACGATGATGAGGATGAGGATTTCTAGTTTTGTATCTCCCCTTTTTTTTCGTTTATTTTTCCCTTTTCTTAATCACTCACTATTTCCGCATTCGTCATCACAATAATCAGATCCATCATATTCGTTAATTTCATTAATTTCATGTACATACATACATACATACATACACACATATCATATCAGACCCCAACCTCCTAACGCGGAAATACTCAACAAACATAAAAGAAAAGAATATTATGAAATTCCAAATTTACCTCATTCCCTATTTCTCCTTTCCTCTTCTCCCCTTCATCCCCTCTCTTTATCCACTATACAATACAATCCAATACAATCCAGTCCAATACAATACGCTACACTCCATATTTCCAATCGCGAGCATCATGGTCTTGCCTGGGGTTGTCTGATCTGGGGGTCATCTCTCCCGGCCTTACCTGCTCTCGTCTCTCCCGCATTGGTCTGGCCTGCTCTGGTTTGATCTGCTCTGCTCTAGTCCCCCTCTAATCACTCAACTCCTCCTTTCATCACGATAGTTTAGAATCGACCTTTATTTTTTTCAATGAATGATATCCATGATAGATTTGGATTTGGATGATTTGAATAATATAATTTTTCCTATTTTGAAATTTGAAAAATAGGAATCGAATCGCAAAGGTTAATAAATATCCAACACTCACTAGATACTATAGTTCTATAGGTAGATAAAAAAAAATGATAACGATATCTATCTATCAATCATACTGGTATGAAATTGATAATTTCTAGATGAAAATCAACAATGTTAAAGTTGAAGAAAAAATTTGATCAAAATCATTCTATATGTATGTATTTGTTGAATTTTTGGTTTTTTTGGTTTTTAGTCTGTTGGGAGGTTAATTGTTGTTTTGCTTGTGTTGTTGTATGAGATGATATTTGTTGTGCGGAAAGGATAATCTTCGTATAGTCTTTTTACTTACAATAAGATAATGAATCATTACATCCATCCCTAAAAAGCACTGCAAATGATTTCCTGGTATAAAAGATATCTATCTACATTTGTGTATAGTATATAAATAACATGGTTCATATGCATATGGGCCATATCACCATATGGGCCACTTTCATGTTACGGGAGCTGCCTCTAGGGTCACGTGGAAGTGGCTAGAGATCTCTCGAAGTGGTTTAGACTAAACTTCAAATAGGAATTCAATTGATTAATATCTAGTTGCAATTCTCATAACTATAGTAATAAAACTAATAATTGTTCTTGAGCACGAAACTCTATATTATAATGAAACCCATTCCCTTATATAGATCTTCGTTCTCTGAAGTCGGTCGACAAGTCGATCGGCTTTTAATCACATAACACTTATCCCATAATCCCTAGCAAGATCGCTGCTTATCTAACCCATGCTTATTATCTAACCTGTGCTTACTGGCTAACCTGTAACCGCTGTATATACGGTGCCCACTATAGGGTAGGTCCTCCGTAACAACTGGATGGATATAAAAATTATAAATTAATACTATTCTAGAATTATTGTAAAGAGAATAATATTATATATATAAATCTATTACCATATTCAAGTTATTTAATCCAACCTTTTAATATAAACTATTTTAGTATTTTAAAACAAGAATATAGTACCTAAATTGAAGGTTTTATAAAAGCTTATATCAACTATATATCGAAAATCGAATTCTTTATAGTTTTCAAAGCTATATATAAAAAATCAATTATAAATCAAAATATAAAATCTAGATTTCGAAAAGTAGGATTAATTCTATTTAATCCTAAAACTATATTTTCTAAACTCAATATTTGTTTTCATATATCTATTCCTTTCTTTTTCGATTTAAATTTATGAATTTCTCGAATTCCTTATAACCTTACAAAAACTTTCTCTCAATCAATACTAATTAAATCTCGAATAACTCATTATTAATTAAGCTTCCCTATATTTATATTTGATATTGTATTAACTTTAACTAAAGATATAAAGAGATTAACATATAAGAATATACTTTTAGATATAGAAAACTATACATTTCGAAAAGCAAATAAAGTATTAAATCAATATCGATATATAAAAAAAACTTAATTACAATACAAAAGAATACTTATTGGGCAAGATATAATAAATATATTATTTCAAAAAGAGATTAATATTCAGGTTCAACACAACAAACATTAAAATAAGGGAAATTCTAATAGGGAAAGGAACTTTAATCGATACTATAGCAAATACAATTTGATAAGGTATAATATAAGAATCTATCAAAATAATATAATAGATCTTAGATTATTAGATTTTTAAAAGTTTTAATTAATTGAATCAATAATTATTAAATAATATAGATTTGAATATATAAATTGAAGTGAAAGTGGCCTATATGTTACGGGAGCTGCCTCTAGGGTCACGTGGAAGTGTCTAGAGATCTCTC
>JBBMOJ010000197.1:0-73835 GCA_038090695.1 Sclerotinia spermophila | reverse complement strand
CCAACGTCCTGTCACATGACACTTGTCACGTGATCCAATGTTACCCATCGTAACATATAATAAATAGATACCTATAGCTATCTACAAATATTAACAGGGATTTTTAGTTACTTTCAATGGATGGGTATTGGGGCTTTTGATTAGTCCTTTATTAATAGTAGTTTGGGGATGGGTATTCAAATATTTATACGAAACCCAGCCGTTGCGACCAGTGATTGTAACTCGGATTGAGCCTCAGTCTTGGCATCAAAAGTCTAAGCCACCCATCCAGTTTTATAGTGGTAATGAACCTTGTATTTGGAGAAATAGCGAGCGCTGGCGCTAGCGTTTACTCTACATTCGCACTGGAAACAGAATTGTAATATGCCCACGGAATAAGCTTATTAATACCTTCGCTTCTATCATGCCGTCCAGATTTTCTGATAATTCGGCCCGGCTTTATGCTTCCAGAATTCAGTAGGTATGCGTGAAGATCCTACAGCAAATGCATCACCGTGTCTTGAGAATTTTGATACCGAGTCAAATGGATATTTCAAAATTTGTTTCACGGTCCAGGTAACAAGGTCCCGAAATTCAATCGTCCCATCATAAATCCATGCAGACTATTAGGTCTCCACTGGGAGAGAAGTTGACAGTATCTACTCTTCGTGATTTGGATCCCAACTGTCTTGAAGGACAAAAACATCTAAACCCCAAAATCGAACCACTCCATCTGCCGAACCAAACACCAACATTTTATCATAGTGTGAGAAGAGCATATAAGAGACTTCACATCAGTAATCCACAGTCATGGATGCTCGAAGTCTTGTTTTGTAGGATATTGAGACATTGATGGAAAAGCTCTTCGTGTGCATTCTTTTCCGAGATCCAGAAGTGATCTAGAGATCGTTGCTCATCAAGAAGAAAATCTCTGAACGATTGGTGCAGCAGCTTAATGGTAGCGGGACTTTCGTCACTGTCGTTTTTTGCAATATCCGGAACAGAATATACAGGCTTCATGCCTCCTCTAATATTGGTAAGTTTTCTGTCGAGCAGGCGAGCCGAATCACTCTCGGAAACTGGATCGAAGACTGTGACGATGACACACAAAATAGATTTAAAAAGGTCGATATGCACTTGGCATTCAGCGCTGGTTCTACAAGATTGTATCATGATCTCCCGATATAGATTATCAGGTGCATGTAAAGATGAATGGCTGCCTGTACTTCCTTTGAGCACGACTTCCAGGCGCTGTTGAGCATCTTTCCCTTCATCTATGTACCAATATACAACGGCCGCATAGATGAATAAACGACCTGATCTTCGACCGAGCTCACGAATGCTCTCTTTCCCGGCGATTGTTGCCTGTTGCTTTGTCCTTGGCAAGATATTTCATCGTGTTCTTCTAAGATCGCCTCATAGATATGCTGTTTTATCGTCGGATCGATATTGGCGAGTTGAAAAGCGATCGTTCTGAAAAATCGTGTAAGATTTCCCCTACGTTATTGGTTCCGTGGGAAAAAATTTAGCCCCCGATATGGTTTGACCATTGATCCACTGGGCTACAGTGTGGGCTATGGTTCATTTACCAGTCCTAGCTGCATCTTTTAGCCAGAAGACTGCGTGTTCTTCGGTGTTATTATGCCACAGATTATTATAAGACGAGTTCTTTCCTGGCAAGAATCATGCTCATTTTTAGGCGAGTCAATAACCGCTCTTTGCTGCAATACTTTCATTCTTTCCTCATCTTCCTGTTCAGGCTTGTCTTGATTGAAGTGCTTGATTAGCCACCCAATGTTGCAAATATTTTACACATCATGCCACTTACCAAGCTGATGTTGCTTCAATAAATCTTTCATAGCTGCCAGCAAGCTTACCAAGTTCCGGATCTTGACAAAGTTTCTCACGAGCTTCCGCTCAGAGTGAAATTCGACGTTGGGGCTCCGCAGCAGCAAGAACAGGAGCAGGAGAACAATCAATAGTATTGAGAAGAGTATTATCCGGTTGTGCACCAGAGAGACTCAGAGAAGATCCATCAACAGCGGCATTATCAACTATCTCAAGTGCTCCAGTATCATATCGACCCCGTATCTTCTGTTGGAATCTACGGGGCAAGCAATTTCGGAACTTCATGATGGTTTTCCGAATCCCGAAGTTTCGAAATACTGGGTACGAATTAATCTGCGAGAAGGTTCAAGAGAATGGCAAGCATTATGCCATATCTTTGTACACTTATCATAACGAATCGTGCGACATATGCGTCACATGAAAAATGCGCCAATCCGACCTGCGAAACACAACATTTGTCTTGCACTTGCAAATTACAAAACGCATAATTCACACAGCCTAATCAACAAATTTTGGAGGTTTTGATCCTTTTCGTTCGCCCATGCAAGATGCACGAACAGGGGTGATGCGGTGACCATTCTGCGTCGATGTTCAGCGTAACTTGAAGGGCTAATGGCTCAAATTCAATCGGGCAGATCCGGATTGTATGATCTAAGTGAGTCTTTTAAAGCTATCGCCCCGACCTTCTGCCTTTCACTGATAGATTTAGGCCCAATTATTGACTTGCTCGACGAGTTGACCCCAAATATACTCTCGCCAAAGTTGAGGATGCTTCAAGACCCATAGGCACATATCTGCCATCAAAAACCAGAGAATGCCAACCAGGGCTGAGACAACGATACTGACTGCGATGACACCTAGACGAGAAAGAACTTACTATTGCTGTTTTACATCACCGAAGCAATAACCATGGAGATACATAATTAACACCGGAAACAGTAGCGGCTGTCAACTAAACCGCATATACGAATAAGATTTTTAGTCGTTGGCGAAACTCCCTGCTGAACGTAAGCCACCTGGTCTCGGCATTCCATAAAACTTCCCAAATCTGGACTCACCGCAATAGCATTACCACACATCACTCTACCTTCCTCCCTTCTAAGTACCTCCCCACGTCTTAAAAACTGCTATCCTCCAACCCCTTACTCCAAAACAAACTAAACTAGCAAAACCAGTCACTCATGACCCGAGCAGACACAGCACACCACGCAAGCTTACATACACACCAAGAACTCACAAAAAGCTCCTCGTCATAAATTCCCACGTCGTGTAATCCACGCAATACGTCTGCATATCACATCTCTATGCACCAGCAGGCTCTCAACCCCACCATTGCTATAGCCAAATAATCCGCGCCAGAATACCTTAAGCGAGGTGCGACGGTCCCGAAATCAGGACGTAAACGAGGCTTGAGGGCCCGATCCACGTGCCTGCGTGGTACTTCATTTTCAGCCCGCAAGCATCGCAACTTTATATGAAAACGATGCACATCTTTATCCAGTGAAACATCTTCAAATATCTCACCACAGTTTGAACACATGCACAGTTATATAAACTCCATTCATCTCCCATTGATTTAACAAAACATCATATTCATTACTCAACTTGAATTCAAGAGAAAAGGGGTATGTCCACCAAACAACAATAAACAACCAAAATTACAAGACGCCGAACGCTAAATGCTTTCTTTACTTTTCTGAGCAAGCAGAACCAGAACCAAAATCGTAATACAATGCTATGTAGCAGGTGCCTAAATCTCTTATCCTTATCCCATATATATGTGCAACAATAATATACTCTTTATTTATCCTTTGAGAACCATGGGAACTTTTTCTTGACCGGTTCTGCGGTTCCTGATGCCGACTCTACTTGGAGACTTCTTTGGTATATATCCTAGTTGGTGGTTAGTTTCTATGCTCTTAATGACAGTTGTGAAGGTGAATGAAAAGGGATAGAAAAACGAACCTCATCATCGGTAGGAATGAGACAATCCAGAATGAGCTCCCTCACCCTATCATTATAGATAAGTTTGGGGTACGGTTCAGTTTGACTCTTCATAATGGGTAAGATGACCTCGGACAACACCTCAAATTTCTTCCAGTTGATCCTCTCTCCATTTGCCCCGATAAAAGTTCGACTTCCTTCCTCGGCCGAGACAAGATCACGTCGAGTCAATGGAATAAAAGGGATACGAGGCAATGGAGAGTTCTCCCACGCCAGACGGTATGCGAAATGACTCTTTTGTGTGCCCATCAACAGTACTAGGCGAGCAAAGCGTTTTTGAACTTCTGGGGGAACCAGGTTTCGAGTCTGAGTAAGGCGATGTATAGCGGTTCCATTGATTCCTGCAAGAACAGCTGCAAGGCCATTATAATTATTCAGTTGGCGCAGCCTCAGGGCTATGTTCATGAATTTCTCTAATATCTGTGCTCTGTGCTTGGCTTTGTCTCGCATCAGAATCATGTTAGCAACCCATTTTGCAATATGGTTGAAATGATTTATCATGCGATTCACGTTGGCAAGACTTTTGCATTTTTCCTTCTGGTTGAGTGAGAGGCTAACATGTCGAACCAAATCTCGAAGACGTATGGAAGAAAACATAATCCAGTCTATCCTTGTCATTTCATCAGCAAGGTCGGCATCTGATATCTGCATAAACATGTGATATCTGTCCTTAGATAATGGTAGAATGCCTTTAGGTGTCAACTTTGCAGCCTCTCTCTCGTAGTCTTCGACAGCAAGAAATGCAGGTGCACTGAAGTCCGGTTGAGACGCATGAGCCGAAAATAAAGATTCCCCTCTAGACCCTTTTAGCTCCATGTCACTGAAGTCATCTTCTTGTGCTAATGTAGTCGAATCTGTTTCATACCCTCCTTTGGAATCGGCCCCTATGGTCGTAGGAGAAACGGGGGCTGATTCGTTAGCTTGTTCATTGTCGACATCGGCGTCCGTCCTAGCCCAGCCTGTATCGTCGTCCTCCACTACACGAGATTGTAGTTGAGCCCGCATTTCCTGCGCAGCGGCAGCAAAGACTGGATCCGAAGCTAATTGGGTTATGAACCCGTCTAGCTTGCGACTTGTTGAGGGACTTGCAAAATCACCCGGATATCCCGATACCCATTTAGCAACCACGGTGATTATCCGAAGCTGAGTTGTTGTTCGTGTCAGGTAGTGGATATTCTTGTCCTCTCCTAGGCGACTTAGTCGGCTTAATACTGCATCGAAGAGTTCACCAGGAGCGGCAAATTTCCGATAGAGACAGAGAAAGATTTCCGAGAAGTTGACGTCGGCTCTTGACATGTGTTGTCCAAGGAGTCGATCAACAAGATCTTCAAAAGTTACACCGGCAACTTTAGCAGGTTTGTCGAAGAAAGTATCGTCACTACGTTGGAGAAGTGGTATGTCATCGGGGTATCTATATGGAGAATCTGCATCCAATTCCTCAACGTCGGATGAGATGTTAGCATCAATGCTTCCAGTTTTGCTAGATGAGAGGGCTGAATGTACCTTTGGACCTAGGGGTAACCTGGGGCTAGCGCTAGAATTGTCCGGGTGATTTTCATTTCGGAAAGCTGGATGGGCAGAAAGAGGGGGGGCATCATGTGGGTCTGGAAGCATGATTTGGTGTGATAAATTTGTTCGGCCGTTAGGTCGACTAGCCAATGGCGGGGAAGGAATACCACGGCCAATAGAAAATTCTGAGCTAGCACGACTATGCTTAGAATGCTGACTCAAAGGTCGAGGGACAGTGGGTTCGAATAACTTCTCAAGATTCGCAGAGGAGGTTGCTCGGCGGCGTGTACCTTGAGGTGGTATTGAAGGTGTATCTTCTGAGTATTTGATGAGTATGCATTCTCATTGTCATTATGAAAACAAATGAAGAGGAACAGTAAACAGCAACGTTTATTGGGTGCAATAGTACCGGACAGCAAAGGGCGTTAATGCAAACAATTTGACTGGGATTGTGCAGACGATAAGAAATGGCTCGAACAGCAAAATACAATTAATGGCGTCACACCACATATAAATTGCTATGAAATTAATATTGACTTACTACTATGATTACTGCTTCGATTTGTTATAACGGCTCGAAGCATAGAAGAAAGACAAAGTCTTGCACTTTCAGGAACATTTGCTGCAGTTTTGACAGTTTCTACACATGACATACATGCTGTTTCGAGACTATCAACATTAAGTTGACGAGTGTGTTCAGGGTTGTCGCATTTACATGAGACGAGGATGGTAGGAAGACCCAAATTCACCAATGCATCTTGAAACGATCAGCATTTATCCAAGCCGGTTTCACTGTGGGGGACTGAACTCACTCAATGTCTGGGGTAATTCTGCAATACTCTCACGATTCATGACATCGTATAGTAATAGTGCGCCATCCATTCGGGGGACAATGTGTCCGTTTATTTGTTTGCGCCATTGCATTCGACGATGAGGTATTATATCAAACGATTCGAGATCCAGCTCAATCAGGCTGACCATGTATCCCACCTCATCAACTGACATGCGAAGACTTGATGCAATAGAATTTGGTAACGATCGTAAACCCAATGCTCGCTGTATCAAAGTGCTCTTTCCCACACCATTACTCCCAATTACTGCAATATTTATGTCTGACATTCCGCTCCTAGATTGAGGCTGGATTGAAAAGAAAAGAAAAATCAGTTAGCCAATTGGTTCAACAAGCTTCGCGCAAAGGAGTCGAGGTAAACTAAGCATCACATACCGATATTGAGCTGTGTGGATTTTCTGCGGAAGGTCTTTTGTTGAATCGGGATGGTAGATTTCTGAACACGCCGTCATCGTGCGATCGACCAGAGTATGTTACAGACCTCAATTCCCTTGCTAGAGAGACCGAATGTGGTGATTGATAATTTCTGAAGAAGGGATCGTCTTTGATAGATGCAACAGAATCCCGGTAACTATGCGCGTGACGGTTCAATTCTTCTTCTCTATCGTCCTCTATCGTAGTCGAAAATCTCGGCAGGTCTATACTACCGCTACCACCACCGTTCCTAAGAGGGACAAATGGTGCCGAGGACGTTCGCGCACCCAATCCAGGACGTGAACGCAGACCAAAAGTTTCTGAAGCGCCAGCAGATGGAGGGGAAGCAGATAAAGTTCGAGCACCCAATCCAGGACGTGAACTCAGACCAAAAGTTTCTGAGGCGCCAGCAGATGAAGGGGAAACAGATAAAGTTCGAGCACTGCGTTGAAATCGTTGTGAATCTGTTCGCAAGGGAGTTGAGGATTTGGATCTTTTTGAAGTAGTGCGCGCTGGGAAACCACTTTTACCAACTTCATCCATGATGGTGGGTATCTGAAACGTATCTTAGTGTACTCCGTATGGTGCTGTAAGTAGCCTTCGTTTCCTGTGTATCGAATCGTATCGTATCGTATCTTTCCGAGCCCAAGCAAGTGTAGAGTAATTTAAGAATAATCAAACCCTTAATCCCCCTTCCTTGGGTAAATCCGCAACACAAAATTGAGAGGGTTTGAGACCTTTTCCCTGTCAAAGTTTGTCGGTAAGTCGCAGCAATGTTGGTTTTGCGGATTGTTACATGCTGTGGGGGATCAAGGGGAGGATCAAGGATTTTTATTTGATTTTATGGTATTAAATCCCAGGACATGATTATTCTGATGGTTGAATGGTTGAATGGTTGAATGTTTGATTGTTTGAATGGTTGGTTGTTTGGATGGTTGAATGGTAGAAAGTTTGTATGTTTCAATGTTGGTATTATGAGTGACCTTTTCCAAGAGGAATGAATGTGTAAAGTTTGAATGGAGAAAGAATATCAAACTGCTTTTGCTCAAATGTCGACCAATATTCCAAAGTAGTTTTGTCTTGTCTTGTCTTGCCTATCCCTCTCTCTCTCTTTCTCTTTCTCTTGCTCTCTCTTTCTTTCTCGAACTATTTTGTGCGGAGTAATAATGGTGCAATCAGAAGAGAAGTACCCAATAGACGTGCTAGGGGAACCTTCAAGAGTCAAGATGCGGTAAATCTGGGGTGTGTGAAGGTGTTTTCCCTACATTGTATGCATCCTTAAGAGCTCCAGAAAATGGGATGGGGGAGGGGGTAAGGGTAATTAATCTTAAGGGTAAATAGAAAAAAGGAAAGAAAAAGACACATGGGATGAACTCTACCGGTATTGAGATGAAATAACCTGTTCAATTGATTTATCGATTTTCATTTGGATAATTTCAACCTCATTTCTTTCATTAATTTCGGATTAATTAATCAATTGTTGGAATTGAAATGCTTTCGAAGACGGTGTTATTTGTTCATTATTTAATATTCGATATAATCTTTATATCGTTCCGTTCTGTTCTATCCTGATCCAATCCAATCCGATCTGGTCTGGTCTGGTCTGTATTATCGCAATAAATAGTAGACTGGGCTTTGGCTTTCACTCGGCGACGGTAGTAGGTTTTGATAGAGTAGGTAGGTATTGGTTGTATTGTTTATCCGTCTATTCACCCCTTCTTTTCTATTCCTCTCTTCTCTTCTTCCATTTTCCATTTTTCTACTCCTTCCTTCCGGTTATCCTCCAGCATTCATTCGAATTCCGTCAATCACACCTCTTCTGACCAGATTGGCCATATGATTGGTTATACTTGATCTTTATTTTTCTTACGAAGCATGTAAGGACTTGGGATGATCTAATGAAGCCACAATATATATGTTCATATTCAAGCAAGAACATAGCAACTCGAAAAGAAAGAAAAAAGATTATCAGAGAAACAAAAGCAGTTGAGAAGCAGAATGATACTGTCTTCTGAAGTCTTCATAAGAAGCGGAATAGTCACAGACTATCGTTAGTAAGAGACAACAACATCATCACAAACACAAAAAAACACAAAGAATTATTACTCGCACATACACAAAGGGAGGGAGATATTGGTCCATCCACTATTGATAAGCTCTTCTTTCATAGCATTAGCTTATATTCATATGTAGCTTTTCTTTAGCTCTACCATACCTACCCTACCTGTACAGGTGACGACGAGTACTGTTTCTCGATAATTTCCTGATATCTTCCTGGTCTCTTACCTTCGTTTCCCCCTTCTTTTCGTCTTTATAGTATGTCACATCACAAGGCTGAAAGAATACCCATAATCGCCCATTTTCATATACGGAGTACTTAATGCACACTACAAATCCATGTCACATTATCACGACGACATGCAGTAGTAGCTCGATCCACCTCGGGAGAGATGCTGGGGAGTGAACATGGGCCGAGGTTACATTTCTTCGTTGCTGTATACCTCAACGTTCAAGATGACAATGAAGTATCATACGATCAGATGTACACTTACTTACTCACTTGTGCAGCAGCAGCAGCAGCAGCATCATCTGTTCTCAACACATCTCAGCTACTCCCCAAAATCTCAAGTTGCATGACCACATTAACAATCAATCTCTAAAAATCTCCGTCCTGAGATTTCACTCTTGTCATTTTTGAACCTTAACCTTGAAACGCACAGAACAAAAAAATCATATCAGCTACTCGTACTATCTATGTAGTATGCCCGTCTATGTGTCAATAGCTTTGCCGCCACAACTAGCCACAGATCCACATGATACCTTTTAACTTCAGTATAACCTCATTGCACAGATACAATTTCTCTTAATACAGAATGGTTTGTATGCATCCATCCGAAAAGGGAAGAACTTCAATTCTCAAAGGTGGATGTAATCACTGTGCTTACGGAGGAAAACGGAGCAAAAGTTTGCAACATGTCACGTACTATCAAGTGATTCGATTTATGCTCAGAGAAAGCAATTGACGTGTGACAGGTTTTCATATGCGACTGGAGGCTGGCAGATTGGAGATTGGAGACTGGAGACTGGCTCGAGACTGGATCTTATTTTGTCTGAACGAAAACTGCAGATCTCAAACAAGGTTTCCCCGCATGATAACTGTATTTCTATCACCCCCAATCTCATACTACCTCACGTTTGAGAAATAAATCCGTGGCTAACGGTCGTTGGCATTCAATTGACAAACATCCTTTTCACCTACCTATGTTGACGGAGAAGGCCAGAAGTATTAGATTGTCAATTGTTTACACATTTACGTATTGTCGAAGGGTCGAGAATGTTGTATCACAAAAGCTAAGGCTATTTCTTGGAGAGGTTTTTATTTTAGAGCCAAGTGGGCTCAGACTACTTATTGTCTATTAACCTATCGTCCTATTAGACTACAGCGCCATTAAGCATTAACTTTACGGTATTCAAGTGTACCCGCTAGACAAAAGCCTTGTCCAATCCTAAAGTTCCATCGAATGCTGCCACAACCTTCCGTCACCCTACTCACTTGAAAGTCAACAGATCTTCTAAGTTCCATGCCTGTTCCTGAAAGAGTATCGAGGGAAAGCTAGCATGCGAATACCCATAGATAGGTCTTCGATTATCACCACAGTCCGTGGACGGTCCCTTGCATTATTGATTTCAACTTAAAACAGAGATCAGTATTTCGCATGATTTCAAAATAAATGAAATGAAATGCTTGGTGGGTGTTGTCAATCAATATCATGTACATGAAAGTGGGTAGTGCCACTTAAGTATATATAGAACTCTTCATTCCTATTCTTATTCTTCTGCTTCGCCTTATTTCCTGTTTTTTTCTTCGTTCTACAGTACATTTTGTACCGTTACATTGTGACAAATTCATCGTCTAGAAATACTCTGCAAGGCAAAGTCCCTGACTCTCCTCGCATCATCTCAACGCCTCGGATTTCACAACCTGCTATCCAAATCGTCCTCAATTAAGCCACCAGGTTCCGAGCTCAAAGTCTCGAGCCT
The DNA here is from genome assembly GCA_038090695.1 of Sclerotinia spermophila. Classification (NCBI taxonomy): domain Eukaryota; kingdom Fungi; phylum Ascomycota; class Leotiomycetes; order Helotiales; family Sclerotiniaceae; genus Sclerotinia; species Sclerotinia spermophila. The sequence goes on along the minus strand of JBBMOJ010000197.1, from coordinate 63,190 downwards.
CCACAATTTCGTATTTTTACACAAGCCCTAATGTCCTGCTCACAAGCAATCTAGTCTTACCTCTCCTCCGACCCCAAAACCGTCACCCCACATCCTTCGTCCTCAATCTGGACTCGCGCCACCCCACTCCCGCCATCTTTAGGGTCTCACCACACTACAGAGTTTACGCTACTACTTGCCTGACTTTTTGGCAACAGCTTTCGTACACCGTAATTTCCAGCTTAAATACTTCTTCCAGCTACACGCTGTATTCCCATCTGCTCGAAGCCTTCGGTTGTGGTCTCGTGAGAGGTATCACTAACACAGCGACTTGCGACCGTTCGAATCGAGAAGTGTCTCGGTTCTAAGAAGCACAGAAGTGACATTATCTATATAGATAAAAGAGCCAGGATTTCAAAAATGGATACATCAGTCGCTGAAAAATCTGTTCCTACATATGAAGAAGTGTGTTTGGTAAGTCATATTCATCTTTGAGTACAATCTCAAACGAGATATTACACAAGACCTAACATTCCTTTCCAGAACTCCAAAGCTTATAGAACAATGGCTTACCCCCAACGCACGCGACTCTACCAACTCCCCATCGCGGCCCCCGGGAACCGCTCTAAAAAAGGCGCCCCCCTCGACCCCGACGACCTCTCCCGCCGTCTCAAAGCCCATCTCGCCCAACAAAAAGCCCTCGCCGAACATCGTCGCGCAGCCCGCTCGTCCACACCCTCAGGAACTTACCACCACATCCCCCAAGTCGCCGTTCTCTCCTTCGAACACACAGCCACTGCAGAAAAACTCTGCAACGTACACAGACTCTCCCAGCCCGCGCTCAAAAGTCTGGGTTACATGACGATTGACGAAGGCGGACTAGGCGGATGCGGTGCCGGATATGTGTATCAGAAACCCACGACGATGTTACCAAAAGTGCAAATCTACGATCATGCCACCGCCGAGAAAACGGAATTGAGAAATCGCAATCAATATCGAGGGTCGGCGGCGCTGGAGCGCGCTGCGGAATTGGATGCCGAGAGAGATGTGTATAGATTCCCTCGAAGAACTTTCAATACAGAGGTTCCTGTTGTGCATAAAAGTCGCGCGGTCATCCGACCCATGAGTATGGGGGACTTTTCGCCGTGGGAAGAAAAGGAGAAGGTGGTGAAGAGGGAGAAGAATGATAGACATGATTGGACGCAACGGGATGAGAGCGAGGAGACGAGAAGATCGATGAAGATGAGGATTGGGCCGTTGCTGTCACTGAAACTTAAGAAGGGGAGGGGTCTTGAGTTGGGGGAAGAGATAAAGACAAAGTCGCCTGTGAGATCACCGATTAGAATTAGCCTTTTTGGGAGGTTCAAACGGTAGTCCTCCTTCGTAATAGTAGTTGATAAATTAAGTTTATTTGTATTCAAGGGTATCTATTTATCTTCATTTCAGAGTTGTGTACACTTCTAACTCTTAGCTTTGTGCCATCTTCCTAAGCTATGTGCATAATATCCTATCTGGACAAAACGACGACTTCCTCTCATCTTCCGTCTGCCCAAAATAGATCCAGGAAGTTCTCAGTTACAATGTCAATCGTACTCTATTACCGATATTAGTCCCATAACATATGTAGTCAATGAATAGAGAACTCACCAAACTCGCCTAGACATGAAGGTTTGCTTTTTCCACCGTATTGCTGGTGCTTTTCGAATTCGAGGTTTCTGTAGGGCGTAAACTGACACTAACATCTCATAATTCCTTCATCTTCTCTTTTCAGATTCCAATAATGCCCGAACAACCCTGGTGCTCTCGGCTAAAGCCTCCTTTCGTAGAATCTCTGCTGCTGCCTCTTCGTCCTGCTCATCTTCATCACTTAGAAGTCGTAAAACAAGTTCACAGTATTCTCGAATGCCCTCGCCGTCTTTTCCATAATAACATCTTGCGTTCTGTAAGGCTTTCCTCCCATTCTCCCACCCCTGATCTTGGTTCCATTTATGTGAATTAAACCCAGTCGGACATAGAGTGGCATCATCAACTGTTTCTAGATGTGAACGCAGATTTGGGTATTTTTTGAATAGTTCTTCAAGCTCCTTCGAGTTGTCCAGGTTTTCGAATGGTCCTTTGGCCTTGGCTGCATCTAGAGTTCCTGCTCGGGCTGCGGGATTTGCTTTGAGAATAGGTGATTGAGCTTTAGTAGGAGGAGGGGCAGAGGCGAGTTTCTCTTTCTCTTCTTGGTGGTCGTTGGTATCAGCTTTATGTATATTGGAACATTTTACAGAACAGCTTTCTGATAATTAGCGCAAACTGATTTTCCTCGCGCGTAGAAGAAAGCACTTACTACCGCAAATCACAATATTTGCATTTGTATTTGTGATTGTTCTCCTTACATAGGCTGCAGAGTTTTGGATCGACAGAAGGCACCTCCGTACCGACACGATTTGTGAAATCAATGATTTCGACTGGCGCCTCTGCTACACTGACGCTGAATTGGTTTTTGGAATCAATAGGTCCAGATGAGTGACCACCTTCGAGAAAGATTTCCATGGTATTCATATTTTTGAATAACTATAGAGGCCAATGTATACTTGAAGTTCTGGGGACGGATGAGAGGAAAGAAACGTTGACTATGAGCCGTTCTCGTCAATTCATCTGAATTGTGCTAAAACTCACATGCAGATGAGATTATAAGTTTTCGGATAGAAGGCGAGGGAAGTAAGGCTGGAAATTTCGATGATATGTGAAAATTGAAGAGGCAAGTTCGGATGATGATGATAATTCAAGAAATGAATCACTACTGCAAGCTCATAGCCTTGCGCACAGCCGACAATTCTCCAAGAAAAAAGTTTTGATTCTTATCAGAGATACTAGTAGGAATGGTCGATAACGATAAGAGCGACCAATCAAAATCGAGGTAATAACTATTTAATCTGCGTCATATAAACGCTTACAAAGAACCTTAGAATAATATGAGAAATACATTTCAAGCTTCATTTCATATCATCAATATACCCAACATTATCACCATACCATAAATCATTTCGAGTGCTCAGTTAGGATACTACAGTCTAATACATAGATCATATTTATTCTATCGCTGAGATCTCAGGTGGCCTGCGCGATGGCATCAAAAAGAATCATTCAGGATGCAAAGACATTGCTATCCAAATCTCGACCGGGAAATTCATCATTTGCCATCTGTCCTAGAAGCTCACAGAGATACGTACACCAAAGTGCAAGATTACCAGCTATGACAGCTTCGAGTTCAAGGACGAGACCAACTTTGCAACCCCTCCATCAACCATCAACCATGTTAAAGCCTGCTGCAATTGGTGGCATTCGCAGCATTTTCATCCAAACAGAAGACACTCCAAATCCGGATGCATTGAAGTTCCTCCCCAATCATCCAATTATACCAAAAGATGTCAATGCGCCTTTCATAGAATACCTCAATCCCAGATCCACACTTGCGCCACCATATTCATCCCCGCTCGCCGCATCGTTGATGAATATTGACGGGGTTAAGTCTGTGTTCTATGGCGCGAATTTCATTACTGTCACCAAGGTGGAGGATTCAAATTGGGCGCATATCAAACCAGAAGTTTTCAGTCTCATTACGGAAGCAGTAACTTCCGGTGCACAAATTGTTAATATCACGGAGAGGACGGGGGCAAGTGGCGAACCGGAAGAAGAAGACAGTCTAGCGTACAACGAGGATGATCCAGAGGTTGTTGGAATGATTAAGGAGTTGCTTGAAACTCGCATCCGGCCGGCAATCCAGGACGATGGTGGTGATATTGACTATCGCGGGTTCGAGGACGGCATGGTCAAGTTGAAGCTCCGAGGTGCATGCCGAACTTGCGATTCGAGTACAGTCACGTTGAAGAATGGAATTGAGGGAATGCTTATGCATTATGTAAGTACTAAAGCTTTCTTGGATCCAATGCTCAGATGACTATTTATGCAACAATGGGCTAACGATAAGTGCAGATTGAAGAAGTGAAAGGAGTTGTACAAGTATTGGACGAGGAAGAAGAAATAGCAATCGCAGAATTTGCGAAGTTTGAGGAAAAGTTGAAGCAACAAAAGGGTCCTGATGCAGTTGCATCAAGTAGCTTAGATTCGATTCCAGGTTGAGCTCGGTACTTGGTGAAAGAGGTATGACTTTGGGATCTACCCGCATAGCAGCGCGGATGTACAAAGAATTTGTTAAGGTATCTCACTGGAGAGAATTTTGTTTCACAGCATCGGCAATACCCATATGATTTTTTTTGCATCTTTTGCCATTCACGCGATGGACGAAATAAATTGCACATCAATATCGAACATACCTGCCTAAGCCTCACCCCACAGCTCCCCTCAGTGATCTGTTTCGTCTTTGAAGATTGAATGTCTTTCAATGTTCATCTACAAATATTCAAATTTGGAAACCAAATTAATTTCGACGTCTGAATATAATTTCGACAACCAAAAGTCTTCTCAGGCTTGTATGCTTCTATGATATCAACTCGCCCTCATTGAATAGAAATTTGGATGTCCCGCACTCCCCGTGATACTGCTTCATGCAAATCCAATTACGAAGTACATATGTGCCCTCACCCTGCATCAACTGTGATGATTTAATTGGGCCAAAATTGCGGGTCTCTCCTTCATCAGCAAGGTGTGGACAAAAATTTCCGTGACGAATCAAGTACGCGTTTCGTGATGTGGGCGTTTTGGCTTTCCAATGTCACCACTCACAGCTGCAGGATTCCTTGGCTGGCAAAGAAACTTGATAGATATCGTATGGTTTTTCTACTCTAATGACGAGGCTGGAGAGGCAGCATATGCGCAGTTGACAAGATGTAATGGTATCGATGGAGGGACAATGAGGGGTCGCCTTCTTGGTGATTGGAGATGTATATGCGAAAGCGCCTGTAGGTAGAGTTGCTTTCGGCTTCGTCGTTGTTGCACGAATATGGAATGGTAAGGTCCAATTTTCCCGCAGTTGTAAAAGTCTTCTATGGAAGACCGGGAGGTGGGAAGTTTTGCCGATCTGAATTGTCAGGGAAAGAGGAGGTAATGATGCCGCTTTTGGATAATGAGGGAGTGAGGAGTAAGAAATGTTAGAATACTCGTAGTTGAAGTTCAATTATCTGTAATCTATCTGTAGGTATTTCCAATATAATATACGGAACAATTTAGAAACAACTAGCTTGGTTTCTATTACTGCATGCAAAAGTCTACTTTTATAGCGACTAGACGCTGATAGGGCAATCCCGTTCTTCTTTGTTCTTCGGGACATCCCACTCCCCAAGTGCTTCCCGGATATTTCGTTAGACTTTCTTGTCCTGCTTTTACTTTCCCTTGCCTTACCAACGTTGGACCAATTCAAGGTTCGAGGGTCCAAAAGCTAGATCAGAGAGTGCGGGAGGGTAATGCGGGAGAAACATCTGGGGTAGCTTAAAAGCCTGAAAAACTCATCGGAATTCCATTAAATGTTATTACGACATACGCCATCAAGATCTTTGTAACAATGTGAAGGGGGAAAAATTTCACTCGTCGAAACAAAAAAGAGGATGAACGAATTATTCATCGAATGAGATAGTGGTGGCGTTGTCGTGGCAAAGATTGGAACTTTATTAATTTATATGCCATGTCAAAGTATTCGGAGTCTGGAGAGATGCAGAGGCAGGCAGGTGCGTAAGTCAAGGCAAAAGGCAATACAACCAAAAGAGGGTATCGTATCAAATCTGCAGTGACTTGATGTATAGTGTGTGTTTGCAACTTTCAGGATGGACTCACAACATAAACGTTAACTTCTGTACTGCCATCTATTTCCTCTTTTTGTTGTCATGTGAATATTGATGATAATGAGTGCAATGATATCTTCCCTCTGTATCTGCAATGCCGGCACTTGGGATTTACTTTCCAATTAAGTGAACTGTGATACCAAGTATTCGATTCGATCAAGGACTCCTGGAGGATGAATTGAATGTGACTCTTGAGTGAATGAAGCGGCGATAGATGATTTCTTCTTTGCAATTAGTTCGTCCTACCCAAGCTCACGGGGTATCTGTAATAGATCGTCGCTTTATTAATTTATAATTGACTAAGAGAAGGGATTCGAGGCCTCGCCATCTCCCATTTCGGTCGGTCTGGAGCCATAACATTAAAATATACCTGGTGGTTTGTAGGATCAATGATCAATCATACAGAGTTAAGACAAAGTACCTAGGTATTATTTCTTGCATCTGATCTTGCACATCGTATATCATATCATTTTCTCTCCCCGTTCGTATATACATACTATCATTACCACATCGTACATATCAATCGTCGATCATGAACCTCACAAGACACATGTGGGTGAATAAGCACTTAAGTAAGTAGCTGTATTTATATATATGTATGCTTTAACTCTCCTGTGCATGAATGGATATTATGTTTGCATGGCCTGATGAAATACAAGAAGAACTACTCGATGGTCATTTGCTCTCATATTTATCTCCACTACTCCTTACTTGGATACCCAATTAGACGTACTTCAATAGATGTTCAAACTTCTCTCACACTCAGGTCTCTTTACCTTTACATACCTTAAGTGGTTCCCATTTGAAAAGAAGCTCCATTTGTTCTGACTTGCATATTCAAGAGAAAATCCAATGCTGCTCTATGATTGATTTATTAATATGTGAGGCCCAGGTCCTTCTTCCCCCCTCTTTTTACCTTTTTCTTTCCGTGCGTAGTAAGAGTACTGACTGCTCTCTCTCTCTCCTCTCTTCCTGCCCAAGTTTTCATTGATAGGAACTGCTTGCTTTTTCCTCCTTCTCTACTTATCCGTATTCCAATCCTTCCATTGCCACTTTACCCGAATTTTCTCTTTCCCCTCCCCCTCCCCCCTCCTCCCTCCTCCCTCCTCCCTCCACATCTTCACCTCGCCCACTTCCTCTTACTGTTCTCCTACTTCATACACACATCTTCTACCAATCTTTCTCTCTGTCTTATTATCTCTTTTCTTCTTCCTACCACCCACCACCACCTTTACCTCGCATCATCTACCAGCTTCTTCTCCTCTCTTTACTAGCATCTAAATTTAGCACCACCACTTCAATTAAGTAGTACCTCTACATCCACATCCACATCCATATCCACATCCACATCCAACTCTACCCCATTGTTCATACAGTCAGTCAGTCCTATTGATCCATCCATAACCGTCGACGCATGTCCGTGAACTTTTGTGGTGGCCCTCCACTTTTAATGCAGAGCTAATTGCTCCTCCCTTGTCTTCATATGTGTGGGTGGCTCTCGTTACTCTCTTTACCAATTAGATCTTTCTATCCACCAAATCTAGAAATATAGTAGTTAGAACCCTTTTGACTTTCCTGGCTCTCCACGCCCCCCCTCGGATATCGAACATCAGACCCTTGTGCCAACTGCAACGCTAAGAACACCATCAGTTCACATCTTGATCCATTCGTCGGTCATTCAGCCTTTCCTTAGGAAATCCTTTAAAATTATATTACATTTGCAAATACCCCCTTCTTTACAGCTTCATATCTTGTTGTTCCATCGACATACCTATACATACATACATACATACAAACATACATACTTTTATATTTTATCCCAAATATAATTAAATTAATTATCCTCCATCATCCACATTATCTTCCACTCCTACTTCTGCAAGATAAAAAGAAAAGATAATAAGGAATATATCTTCAACGGAGATTTCCATTTCCATCTCTATCGAATTTCGTCATCTTACCAAAAGACAAGAAAAAGAAAAGGAAAGAGGAAGAAGAGAGGAAGACCAATCATTTTGTTCTCTATTGTCGCACATCGAAAACGTACAAGCATTTTGTTTTAAACTATTTTGGCGATATCACTGTTCTTGTTCTTTGAAAGAGTGTCTCTCGCGTGTTCACCATAGGTAGCTTCCCCGCATCAAGGTTGCGCCTCGCTCATCTTCCATCCCTCGAATCTATTTACAAGCCTACTTCGCCGCAGAAGAACTTCAAACCTTTCTTAGAACCTCCCACCTTCTTTTGAAGACTACCTCAACCCCTCAACTCTTTTCGAATTTACAACATCTTACATAAATTATCTTGACTGCTAATACTTCTGCACGTTCAAGATATATATTCATTCCATTCTGCCATTCTTCCCTCCAGAGATTTATCAGTCAATCTCTGTAACTCGAGGAGAGAGACAGAGAGATAGAGCTTTGGCCTTTCGTGCCTTTATCCTTCCCACGACAATGGGCTACGCATAGTCCGGGCGACACAAAGCCTTTACGAATTCGAAATTCCGAACGCATATGCGCAGGAGCTTTGACATTCGATCTTCGGTTTATTGCAACACTGCTACTTCGAGCGATTATTGAGAAATAGATGGTATTTGAGTTTGGGTTTGATAAGTTGAGAGAGAGAAAGTCGCATTAGAAGAGTTTCATCGTTTCATGCGGCAAACACGAATAAAGCAGGTAGGTGAGCTTCTGCCAAACCAAATTCTTCCATCTCAAATCCATAGCCTTGACGGGGGTTTCTGTTAAGAGTTATTCCTATTGCGATTTCGGGATTCGGGGCTGACATGTCAATCTACTAGATAAACAGATAATAATTGTATTTTGAAAGTTGGTTTCTTTGGTTGAACTTATTTCACATACGGTGAGTTTATACTTTTTCTACATCGAAACAGAAGTATCCGACCGGGTACTTCTTCCTTCCGAATGGTCAGATCGAAGTTTGGATTCAACGACAACAATTGTTCAGGATTGGCGCAATCAAATTTCGACATCCAGAAATATTGTTCCTTGGAGTATTCAGTGTTTCGAATTCTGAGAGGCACTTACCTGATATAACAAATCCTTATTGCGACGTTCGGAAGAACATCCTTGATGTTGGATTGCAGAAGAATATCGATATATATATCTCTCGGCCAAACAAGCAACCTACCTAGGCAGATTCATCTAATTCACTTACCGGCTATCGGCGCAACCAAATCTAGAAAGTCAATATACGGCGCAGAACAGATGAAATCTTGCCTCGTGCTTTCTTGGCCTTCGTCACCTTACGCTGCCTGATCTTGACAATTTTCCGGTTCTGTCGACTGCTTCGCACTCGGATAATTCTAGAATCAATTTTCTTTCTTTTTTCTTTCTCCATACAGTTTTTAGTGTTTACTGATAAAGATAGTACGCAGTATTCGTTATTCGCTTCTTGTGCGCCAGTATCAAAAGTCAGTCCACTTCTCCTCCTTGCGGGGCACACCAGAAGTCACTCACATCCGCATCTAAACTTGAGCCTCTATCGGTTCTTACACCTAGATATTCACGCCTCATTTTCTGTCAGATCTATTTCCTAATTTTGGCCAAATTTACAGTTTCGCTTACTGTCGACTTAACCCCCCTTTTGCAGAGCAGACTCTATCTAGTAGTTTGGTCATTTTCAAAGACTACTTCAATAAACAACATAACTCTAATTCTAGACGGTACTCTTTGTTGATTTGGTAAGTTGTTTTTATTATATCTTGCTTTCATCCTTCGATCTATTTGATAGTCTTTTTCTTTGCTTACGATCTATTACGTATATTCAATACTAGATCGACTGCATGAGAAGCTGCTGGGGTTATTTCTGGTAGCAACCCCTCTTTTCGGCATGATTCACTTGCTCACTCTCCTCCTTATTTGAGTATATGGTGTCCATGCTTGAGCATTTAAATTGCAGTAGCACAAGTCTTACATGACATACAAATTTTTACTTCAGATCTCGACTTTGTAGCAGTTTTGTTCTTTCTTCTCTACAGAAAACTAATATTTTCTAGTTAGTTACCATGAGCTCAAGCAATAATAAGATCGGAGTTGGTGGCAAGGCCAACCAGCCTAATCCTTCATCAATGACGTCAAGTAATCCTTCCCTCCTTGGTAAATTCAATGAGCGACGCTCAACGCCAGATTCTGAGGCTTTGGCAAGCTCCGATGATGAACCCGACAGACAGGACATTCAACAGCCAGTCAATCCACCTCAAAAGCCGCCTGCACGACGTGCCTCATGGTTGAACGACACGACTCAATCTGGAACCCAGCCTAGAAAGGGCTCGTTCGCAAGTAGCAGCATGTCCCCAACGGCTTCACATCCTAGTACACCCTCGGCTGAGTCCAACGTCTGGGGTCCTCATGCCCAAGCAGCTGCAGGTCGTGGACATGCAAGCACAAGCTCATTCCCATGGGGTAGCGCTATTTGGAACAGCGAGTCACGTAAAGAGCCGCCCTCTAGATTGACCGAAGTATTACCTTCTCCAACTTCTATGCATCCACCAGGCTCAGCTGGCAATGGATACTTTCCCAACGAGATGATGAGTCAACGGGACCCCTCAGCGAATCAACCCATTCCCTTCGCAATTCCTCTCCATCCTACTCCTAAGACATATCGATCACAGTCGTACTCCGTTGGTCAGCTCGATCCAGATACAAGTGCTGGCCCATCACCAGCAGCTGTTTCAGCCGCTTCCAGTCGGGGACATAGAATTGGACATTCCGGATTGCAGCATCGACCATCCCGACCAAGCATGTTGAGCGAAATGACCGAAGGTGGTCTTGGAAAAGTTAAAGAAGTTGAGGATGACGATGATGAGAGTACTAACAGTTCTTCCCACGGTGTCCAAATTCAATCTCAAGAGGCTAAGACCATCGAATTGTTGGCCAAGGAAAACGCAATGTTACGACAACAGCAGCAATATCAGAACCTACGTCTTCGACCACGATCTTCAACCTCTAATCCTTTCGGTCTTGGCAATGGTTATGGCTTGCAGGAAGAGTCTTTACCTGAAGAGTCAGACTATGCAATTGACGAACTTGATGAGCTCAACGATTTACAAGATTCATCCAAAGCAATGTTAGGTCGAAGAATGAGCGAGTATGGTATTGCTGGCGCTCAGAGAGCCTCGCCGTACACTCTCGAAAACAGGAAGCTGGAGAATGTCAAGAAGGCTTATTGGCAAAGCTCTCTCGGATTCGGCGGACTTTCCGATATTCCGCAGAGCAGGCGCCACTCTTTCGCTGATATACCCGCTCGACAAGGCTCTGTTAGCTCGATGGCTGGTGAGTCGTTGTCACAACTCGATGCATCTATCCAAGAGAGCCTGTCATCAAATGCGAGTCGGTATAATGAAAACAATGGCTATTCTACAAATGACCATGGTAAGCAATACCCATAGATTCCTTAAGCTCCTTTGAACTCTAATCAGTTCGGCATATGAGTTCATATTCTTATACTAATTGAATACAGCAGCTTCGTACTTCGGAAATCTCAATCAAGCAGGCCTTTCCCCATTCAGTCCTTCTGCATATCCTTATGGAAATGCCAATCAATACTCTACTGGCCGTCCTGCATCACCCCATCGAAGCATGTATGGCGTTCCACAACCTCGACACAATCAACTACTATATATCGTGTTGTTCAAATGTTCGCGCGCAGATGTCTTCTACGTTCAAGAGGGCACTGGTCTCTCTGTCAAACCTGGAGATCTTGTGATTGTTGAAGCTGATCGAGGAACCGATTTAGGCACCGTCGCCAAGGATAACGTGGACTGGGCTACTGCCAAGGAACTCAAAGAGCATTATGCCGAAGAACACTACAAGTGGCTCATGATGTACTCTCAGGGTGCTGTAGGTAATACTGATGGGACTGGTGCTGGTTTGATGGCTGCCGCGAATGGTATGCAAGGAAGTGCTGTCGGTGGCATGGGTCCACCAAGTCAGCACGGCATGCAAGATCCCAATCCAGGAGAGATCAAACCCAAGATCATCAAACGCCTTGCTCAAAATCATGAAATCCAGGCTTTGCGCGACAAGGAAGGAAATGAAGCAAAGGCCAAGCGTGTTTGTACTCAGAAAGTGAAAGAGCATGGTTTACATATGGAGATACTGGATGCCGAATTTCAGATGTAAGTTAACTAATGATCACGACATCTAATCCCATGACCATGACATAAGCTTACCTTCAAATTTAGGGATTGGAAAAAGCTTACATTTTATTACTTCGCTGATGCCTATATCAACTTCAACTCCCTCGTTACGGACTTGTTCAAAGTATACAAGACAAGAATTTGGATGTCTGCGATTAATCCTGCTTCTTTCGCAAGCCCCGCGCTTGGCTTGCAAGCACCAAGCGGTATTGGACCTGGAGCTGTAGGTGCTAACAGAACCACACAAAGTGAGCGTCGACCACAACAGGTCGAACAGCCACAAACATACAACGCAACGCAAGCAGGTCGAGGCTATCAAGGCGTCTTCGCACAACCATTTCAGCCGAGTTTGGACAGAAGTCCTGCTGCTGCTCCTGGTTTTCAACCTCAAGGTTATACTTATGGATATTCTCCATTTGGCTCTACCAGAAATGTCGGCGCTGCAAGCGCTTATACTAGTTCAATGATTGACCCGTATTCTGGATTCGCAAACACAGCGGACTATCAGACACCTGGAAGATTCCCTTCTCCTCATGGCACAACCCCAACTCATGATGGTAACGAATACGGTCGACAAAATGGACTCGTTGGTCAATCTGATGGTTGGATCGGAGCTTTCCAGGGCTTGTCCATGGGAACTCGTTAAGTCTAACTTTCGATTCTACTATACGCACGTTGTTGAATTTTTGCAACAAGTCAACAACAATCACAAAACTTGCCTCTGGATTTGATTTCCATTTTCATTTCCGGATGGTGGGTTATCATCGGTACACTCCTACAGAACTGGAGACTAGATACATTTTGCTGTTGTAAAATACCACAGATACCCTTTCTCATCGGCCCTGTTCCTAATTCTCTGCATGTTCTAGATGAACATACCAATCTACACATTCGTTTTATCTTTCTTTCCACATTGCGTTGTGCCAGGCGACGCATTGTTTTTATGGGTGGGAGATACTCAATACCATGAAGATATACTGGATTAACATCTTCTGGAACACCACAGTTTTATTTGATCATAGAGGTTAATTGAGAAGGTTTTATTCGGAATAGGGATTCTTCTGGACTTACTACATATTCGGAGACAGGCATCGAATTCGCACACAACATACTGGACATACTTTCCTACTTCTTCAATTTCGTCGATACCATTTTTGTTCCTCGGTTAGTTAGGAGGACCGCACCTTTCGCGTCTTCGGAACCCTGACGCCTTACCACGACTTAACGAGTAAAAAAATAAGTTTCAAGAACTCCATTGATAGATAGATCTTTCAAAATCGGCGGTGTCAAGTGGGAAAAAAGAAATTGGGTAAACTTCCAGAGGATAATGGATGGATGCATGTTTTTTTATTGCTTTCTGATTTCTGATTCTCTTTCTGGCCTGATTAGTTACCTTTTTGTGTCGTTTTTGTTCTTCTACGATCTAAGGAGGTGGGGAATCAAATCGTGGATGGAATGGAATGGAAACGTTTTGATGCATGTTTATAGGGATTGGGGATATGGATAAGGCATTCGGTAGCAAGAATGAAATTCATACACTGGGTTGTTTATTTTGAATCGTGGTCGTCGATGTGCGCTGTAGTATAACACGTATACTGGTGATGATGACATAGAAAAGGAGGTCCATAACCAGAAGTACATGAGTAGCCAGCAATTACCCCTATGACCCATTCCCAGTCCTTACGAACTCTCTCCTATATAACCCTGGATACTCATCTGTTCTTGTCGACAAACACGCCGAATCGGAAGTGTAGAGCATACCGGCACCTCGTGGTGTGATAGTTAGGAGTTTCACACCGGGCCGTCTGAAAAGCCTTCCGTCCTGGGGGTTTTCTTCCTGCCTCTCGTAAGGGGCGGAAGGTTTTGCTGGCTTGATTAGAGTTCTCGGTTGTCTGTACCTAGCTAGTATGATGACGATGATGATGATGATGATGATGGTAAGTGGAAATTGGAAAAAAGAGAGCTTTTGGAATGGTCCTTCCTTTTGCGGATTGTTTCGTGACTTGGGGGAAGTGAGGTGGAAGCGACGCGAGCGGATGATGGGGGGCCCACTTTCTTGCCATTTCACTTTTGACTTCGACATCGATTTCAAATTCATTTCTGGAGTTTTTGTTCACGGATTTTCTTTAATTTTTCATGCATGTTGAATTTTACTAGGTATCGATCATCTTGTGTCCGACTTTCTCTTTCGTCTCACGGTCTTGAATCTCCTGAAATTCAGATTCACCCACACACGATCGAACTTCACTCTCGTATATATTACTGTCATGGTGCGCAAAGCAAAACGCAAGTCTGAAGGTAAGTTTTTGATTCCTGCATGCTTATTATCTTGTATCCTGTCGTTTCCATTGTCATTTCGATTAGGGATATAGGATTATCTAACTTGAAAATTTTCGTTGCGTTCAAAGGTGACTTGCCGCATCTCAAATTTAAGGTTCGCAAGAATGGTTCATCTAGAAATGAACTGAATGACTCGGACCAAGAAGAGGAGTTTACTGGTGTTGTGGATCAGTATGATAAGATGATTGTAAAAAGAGATGGCAAGGAGAAAAAGAAGGAGAAGAAAAAGGGAAGGATGTCGGAGCCTGTTAGGGTTAGTGGGAGAGAATGGGGAGAGAAGGTCGTCGATGATGAGGATGAAGATGAGGATGAAGATGAGGATGATGAGGATTCGGTACGAGAGGCTAGCAAGTATGTGAGGTGTTTAGGATGTTCATTTGGTTGCAAAGTGTGTACTGACCAATTTTTGACAAAGTGAATTTCTCGAGCTCGACAATCTTGAGAGGAAGAAAAAGAAAAGTGCTCAGAGAGCGAAAGCGCAGTTCATGGAGAAATTCATTGGGGACGTGGAGAGAGATGTAAATGATTTCAAAGATTTGGCGGCAGAGCTGGAGAAGAAGGCGTGAATATATCTTTCCAGAATGAAACTTTGGAGCTGCATACTGACAGGAGTAGGCTGGTTGACAATAAGGAGTTTCTGGAAGTGTTCCATGCTGCTTATTCCTTGTCGGCGCCATTCAAAACTGCCTCTTATGATTTCGCTCCAAACCATAGAAGAGGCCAAGACATGATTACACGGGGTTTGGAATTAATCTCGCAATTTGACAACCTGGCCAAGAAAGATGTCGCGAAGGAGCTTGTAGGATTGCTTGGCAATGATTGGGGTAAAGAAGATGAAGAGGTTGCCGAGATGTTTGGACTGGGGAAGAAGGTCGGATTGAATAAGTTTGAGTGCATTATGAATGCTTCGAAGCCGGAGATCTTAGAGACGGATGCGGTTGAAGTTTCGAAGAAACTCTTCCCAGTTGTTGAGGAGGGAAATTCTGCTGGATGGGGCAAGGAGGCGAAGAAGCATGAGAGGGCTCACAGGAAGTTGCTTAAGGCTTTTGACAGTAGGAATTGAGTGGTTATGGGAATAATATCAGGGGAATGGAGTTGGAGAGTCATGAATTTGCTAGATATCTTTTCAGACTTAGCTCTATTGGCTGTTGGGACATGGTAGCCGTAATATTATTCATCATATTGTCCTTTTATTGTCTTTGAGACGTTACTGGTAGCGATGGTATGAATGTTATATATACTATCTAGCGAAATCTGGGGAATATCACATGGACGTGAGTGGAGGGAACTGAATACTCGGTTGATCTAAGGAATGATGCTTTGAAAGCTGCAATCTTGGAAGAGAGTTTGTTGATACTTTTCGAGTTTACATTATGACTAGGTACTAGGTAGAAGATAGATACAGGTTGTAGAAATGATCATTCAAATTGGATAGCTTTGTAGAGCTGAAGTACTTGGTGTTGGATATTTAGGTAGGTGTGTTGATCCGAAGGGGGACCTCAGATAGATGGTACAACAAATCATTCAAATGGAATTATACATTGATGATATCAATCTACATTTGAATATTCAACGATATATGTTATAAATATATTAACGACTTACAGGTCTTGGAATATATCTAGACAAGTTTTGATTCAAATTCATGATTGTCTTACTTGATTTTGAATTTTAATTGAGGATATATTTTTAGTACCAAGGATCTTTCGTAGGGTGGAAATAATAAGTGGAAAAAGTTTTCAATATTCTGCCTCAGGCTTATAAGAAATTTTACCCGAACGCGCTAAAAAATCGCACATTGATTTTCACAAAATTAACTCTCGAGAACTTTTTCCTTTTAGACAACACGACAATCGACGCCGCCGACAACTCCCAAAATCAATCAAGGTCAGTAAATCGAGTTCCTTCGAATACAGATTTCAGATAAACAATCTGCGACGAGGAGTTTTTTCTCCCCGGAAGTGCAGATGTTAATGGAAATTGGGTTTCTGCAATTTCTCCTCGCAGCTCTACCGCAAACTCGATTTTGAGGATTCTTAGATAGAACTTTGCTAACATTATTTTTCTCCAAACAGATGGGTGCTCTTAAATATCTCGAGGAAATTCAGAAGAAGAAGCAATCTGATGTGCTTCGATTCCTTCTCCGTGTCCGATGCTGGGAGGTAAGATAAATACGACCCCAAGAGACGATCTCGATCGACTTCAATTATTCGAAAATTTGGTCTTCGGACAAGCAAATTGGAATATTGTGGACATCTTTGATGTCTCTGCTATACACTCGTTGAACTTAGCTGAGAGTGCATAATATAGCTCCGACAATTGAACGTCGTTCACCGTGCTTCTCGTCCATCCCGTCCAGACAAGGCCCGCCGTCTCGGTTACAAGGCCAAGCAAGGATACGTTATCTACCGTGTCCGTGTTCGTCGTGGTGGTCGCAAGCGCCCAGTTCCAAAGGGTGCCACCTACGGTACGTTCGATCCTATGTTCATAAACAGGGAATGAAACTTCTCTTCAGAAAGTTCGGAATCACTAATCCAATTCTCGCATTATAGGAAAGCCAACCAACCAGGGTGTTAACCAACTTAAGTACCAAAGATCCCTTAAGTCCACCGCTGAGGAGCGTGTCGGTCGTCGTTGCGCCAACTTGAGAGTTTTGAACTCCTACTGGATCAACCAAGACTCCACCTACAAGTACTTCGAGGTCATCCTCGTTGACCCTCAACACAAGGCCATCCGTCGCGATCCCCGTATCAACTGGATCGTCAACCCAGTCCACAAGCACAGAGAATCTCGTGGATTGACCGCCACCGGAAAGAAGTCCCGTGGTCTCGGAAAGGGTCACGGATTCAACAAGACCACCGCTGGCCGCAGAAAGACCTGGAAGAAGCACAACACCCTCAAGTTGCAAAGATACAGATAAATGTAATCAGGGGCTGGTTGCGTGTTGTTGCTTGCTTGGGCAGTGGGATGAATGGATTATTTTATGGCCTAATGGCGCGCTGGTAGTTAATGCAAAAATGCATAGCTTTCCCATCATACCCAAAACTTTTATGAATTTACGAATCTTCTACTATGTGAAAGTATCATTATTATTGATTCCTGGATACCTTGTTATGTGATAAATGATAGCGTGAATACATGTGACGAATTTTCAATCTAATTTTGCTTTTTTCGGAAGCCAAGAAAAGATTATATTATTTTCCTACATATCCTTCCCCATGTATATTTCGCAACCAAATTGAAAATCTCATCACAAACATGTAATTTAACACAATTGAAATTCTACCGTTTTAATAAACCCTGAGGTCGTTTCAACATGTCTCGTATCCCTTCTTCCTCCATTTCTTCTTCCCAACTAGGAAAGATTTTCTCATTTCTTGGCAAAGGAACAGCATTTACGCTTTCGAACCATTCCAATTATGCACAAAATCGCACATCAAAACCAGACATTTCTTGTGGGGAAAACCGCCTAAATCCACATGCATCCCTATATGTACTGAGATAAACCTCCAATATTAACAATACAAATTTATTCGATAACGGTAAATAAGCAATCCATGTTCATTGTGAGAGCAGGCCCCCCCTCTGGAGATTTAGAACGAAGGTCAAAATCTAATGCAACGTTCACTACTCGTCCACTACTCGTAATTTTATATGTTAATTTCGTGACGATAGTTTTAGGAAAGAGCCCGAGACCTTTTTTACCCCCCTAAAGCTCCCCTAAAACTCAAGCACGAACGGACGGACGGACTGTCGACTACGAAAACAAAAGTAAGCTTCGGTATACCACACGAGAAGGGAACTACTCCCCTCGCACAACATTTACAATCAAACTCGCAAAATACTTTTGGAGGACCCAATGGTCAAACTAGAACGCCTGCATTTCGCAGACAGTGTTTGAAAATATAAAATGGCACCTTGGTCTAGTCGCCTACTTACTTCTTCGAGCGCACGGATCGATTCTGGCTTGAGCATTGCTACCGTTGGACCAGCACCTGATTCGCCGACGAAAATAAGAGGGAGAGCAAAGATTACAGAGGAGGATATCTTGGATAATGCTTATGGAATTCCGACTTTAACTACGGCTGGTCGACCAGGCCCCTCTGGTCTGAATGCCTCGAGTTCTTCCAAACCGACTTCGAGCCACGGGAGATCTATGAGCCATCCTTTTCCATCGCTGTTTAATAGTAAGAAGAAGGCGACTGCGCCCACACCACCTGGAGTTGGGTTTTTTGATGATGACGATATATCACCGGAAAAGAATACAGGGGTCAGGTCTTCGAGAGTGCCAGACAAGGATTTTTTGACGGGAAAGTGTATGACCTGCAATTCGAGCGTGAGCTGGCCGAAAGAACTTCATACATTTCGATGCAAGGTTTGTATGACGGTGAATGATCTTCAGCCATACACACCAGCTCAGCATAACGGGTGCAAAGTGTCGGGAGGTGGTAAGTCTGCGACTTACCCTGGGTTAAGTACCCCCCAGATTTCTAGAGGTATGTTATGAGCGGAATGATCCATTGCAGGTCTCACATCTGACTTTTATAGTTGCGCCATTATCTGTTGAGAAAACTCGAAGAATTGCGGAAAGATGTATAACTACCTACCTGATCAACCGACTGAAGCATGACGAAGCCGATGCCTCTAATGTATTGTCAAGTTCGCCAAGATCACCTACATTTGAAATGACCGAATCTCCACAAGAATATCAGTATCCTAGACATTTCAATCAAGCTGGTTCACAAGCACTTCCCATTAGACCGCCTCCTCCTGGACACGGAAACAGCTCTGGAGACCGCCCAAGCATAGACATGAACAGACGGCCAGGCTCACGTTCAATGCCCTACTCAACCTCATCGCCTGGCAGTTTTCTTGGCGCACATATGGAAAAACATGATCGATTGGGCTCTGGTACCTACTCCAAAAAATTGGCCATTCAACCGCCAAGTAGAAGTCCTCCAAATCCACCAGGCAAATTTGATGAACCTATGCAAGGAAGACAAGATAATGTTGCCAGAAACCTTTTTAGACCTTTGGAAGAATACATCATAGCATCATTTAGCCAATTCGATTGTATCAATACTTCGTTTAGTACCACGCGACAACATCTCAACCCTCGGGCAGGAAGTCAGAAAGGTCTGAAGAATTTCATGGTAACCATTCCAGATGAAAACGACCCGCAGTCAGAGACTCCTTTGGAAGAACTAGATCCCCGGATGTTGATGTTGGGAGATATTGCAGAGAATGGTTCTTGGTGGACTGGAAATCAGAAAGAGAGCCCTGAAAAAAATCGCGGTCAACGACCTGGAGACTCACTACGTACGAATCCTCATTGCGATCTTACTACAGTCAAATCACCTCGTATCGACTGGCCTGATCTCAATGAATGGTATCATATCGTATCAAACCCGGGAAGAATTTGGCATCGCAAATTGGAAGAATTGATATCACGTCGATCTAGCCCAGTCGTGCAAGCGCCCACTGATGCTGAGCTTGCCGAGATTGAGGATACAATTACAGAGGCTCAGTCGCATCTTCAGAGAACTGTATTGAAGGCTACGGAGAGTTTATTGAAACGCCCTGGACGTCCTCTACATGAGCCTGATAATCTCCGATTTCTTTTGATCATCTTAGCTAACCCTCTTCTGTACCCTGGAAATGGTACTGCTGCAAGAAATCCAGGGTCGAGAGCGCCATCGAATGACCAGAGGCCGGATGCTAGTGATCTTAATGTTACTAAAACTAGAGGGCAGCTCTCTTCTTCGAAACAGCCACCGAATGCACCAAAAGGAGCATCTGGCCAACATTCAGGAATCATCAAGCGTATTGTGGGACTACTATCCAATACTCCGAATGAATGCCATCATCATATAGTTTCGTGGTTTGCTAGATACCCAGAGGGTCATTTCCAACGTACCACCGAATTGGTCGGCAGCTTTGTCACTTATAGACTTACCAGACAGCATGGGAAACCTCGCGAGGCTAATCGATCCGACCTTACTTCTGGCTTAATCCCCCATATGAGTTCCAGAGTATCCCATAATAATGCTGCGGCTTTTCATGCTGCTCTCCAGGCTGGGCAGAGTGCTAATAAGAAAAAGGAGACGAAACCAAAAGCTGTTGTATATAGTGATGATTGGCAAATCAAAGCAGCTGCTAGGGTAATGGCACTGCTTTTCTCAGCCAACAACAGTGGGTTACATAGAAAAGGCAAGCTTCTAAATAGCGTTCAATCCCCAGCCGAGTATCTATCGAAAAGCACGGAACCTAGTATGGGAACCCCGATTAGAGCTCTGGCCGCACATGGACAGATGTTACCAACAAGCCACTTTTACAACACCTTGCTCGATTATTCCGATCTTGTCGCTGATTTTGAGGCTTGGGAAAGTAAGCGTAGCAAATTTGCTTTTTGTCAATATCCATTCTTTCTTAGCATTTGGGCAAAAATTCAAATCATGGAGCATGATGCTCGTCGTCAAATGGAGGTTAAGGCGAGAGAAGCCTTTTTTAATAGTATCATGACACGCAAAAACGTCAGCCAGAATCTTCTTTTGAAAGTCAGACGAGAGTGCTTGGTAGAGGATAGCTTGAAAGGGGTTAGTGAGGTTGTGGGGACTGGTGGTGAGGAAATAAAAAAGAGTTTGAGGATAGAATTCAAGGGCGAAGAGGGTATTGATGCTGGTGGCTTGAGGAAAGAATGGTTCCTTCTGCTTGTGAGAGAAGTATTCAATCCTGATCATGGTATGTATCTTCTTTGACGTGATTCAGACAGAAAACTAACCATAAGCAGGCATGTTCTCATATGATGAGGACTCTCATTTCTGCTACTTTAACCCTAATAGCTTTGAAACAACCGATCAATACTTCCTTGTTGGTGCTGTTCTTGGTTTGGCTATCTATAATTCAACAATTCTCGATGTGGCGCTTCCTCCTTTCGCTTTCCGAAAATTACTCGCTGCTGCCCCGGCTGCAGCACCCGGTGCAACCTCACATGCGAAACCCTCTATGACATATTCTCTAGAAGATTTAGCCGAATTCCGACCAGCCCTGGCTCATGGGCTGAGACAACTCCTCGAGTTCGACGGGGACGTCGAGGAAACGTTTTGTCGCGATTTCGTAGCAGATGTTGATCGCTATGGACAAACAATTCAAGTACCTCTCTGCCCCGACGGCGACAAGAAACCAGTGACGAATTCTAATAGAAGAGAATTTGTGGATCTTTACGTGCGATACCTTCTAGACAATGCTGTAGCTCGGCAATTTGAACCCTTCAAACGTGGATTCTTTACCGTTTGTGGAGGAAACGCATTATCACTTTTTCGACCCGAGGAAATCGAACTCCTAATCAGAGGCTCCGACGAACCGCTAGACATCACTTCTCTCCGTGCCGTCTCAGTGTGTGAAAATTGGGGAACAAAAGATGCAGCAGAGCGCGAACCAGTCATTCAATGGTTTTGGGAATCCTTTCAAAAAGCGGATCCGAAGGATCAAAGAAAACTTTTGAGCTTTATCACAGGCAGTTCTTGTATTCCAGCGATGGGCGCAACTAGTTTGGTTATTAAATTGAGTTGCTTGGGGAATGATAGTGAGAGATATCCGGTGGCGAGGACGTGCTTTAATATGTTGAGTTTGTGGAGGTATGCTACGAGGGAAAAATTGGAGGGGAGGCTTTGGAGGGCGGTGCATGAGAGCGAGGGGTTTGGATTGAAGTAGTGAGAGGTGGATGTTGGTGTGGTTTGTGTTGGTGTGGAATGATCAGAGTGGAAGGAGGGGGGAAGCATTTTAGATAGAGTACTATTGATGGTAATGTTTGGTGGAGACGGGCGTCTTTATTTTGTATTCAGTGGAGCCCTAAGGGTTTTGGTGTCGGCATTGGCGTTGAGATCTCGATTGTCGTATAGGAACTGGACAATTGAGTAGGTATTTTCATGAGGGTCTTGGAATTGGACTGAACTTGGACCTGGGCAAAGATTCGCCCGCTTTTGACATAAGAAGCAGAGTCAATCATCGAGATTAGATGAGATGATATAATATCTCTTTTTCGTTTATGATCATTCATATATCACTTCTATCGTCCCTTATGTGCGTGACTATTACTATGACCATATTTCCCAGATACACTGATTTATCAAATGCCTTGATGTACTCGGTTCTAGCCATTTTGATTTTCGTTTTCCCATCATGTGAGTATTCCTCCTCAACGCCTGGTATATATACAACATATTCTACACCCATATCCGTTCATTCTCGTTATTCCCCGTTATTTTCTACACACGGTAATCATCCCTTGCCGTTATCTCCTTCTCATCTTTAATTCTCGGCAGAAGCAGCAGCTACCTCACCTCTCGCCTGATCCAAAATCGCCTTCTCAGCCCGAATCTTTTCATTAACAGCTGCACTCAATAACGAATCCTGTTCACTCTTCAATTTCATCGCCGCCAAATCCTTCAACATCTGTTTCTCAACTTCGGTTGGTAGGACTTTCTTGGCCTTGGTTAGTTCCATCAGATCAAAGAGGATGGCGTTGTCTTTGCGGTGTTTGCATTCGATGGTTTTGGTGTAGGCTGTGGGGGCGCCTGGGGTGGAAGGCGCAGCGGGATTGGAGGCGGTGCTGTTTATAGGGGGTGGAGAGGAGGCGTGGGAGGGGTCGGTGAAGTGGATGGTTAGGGTTGCGGGGACGGAGGTGTCTTTGCTGCGGTTGACGGTCATGGGAACGGCGGGGTTGTGGTATTTGAGGCGGGGAAGGCAGTTGCGCCAGAATTTTCTGGGGGGAAGAGGGGTTAGCTTTGGGGGTTGATATCTGGAGAGGAGGGGAATCGGGGGGGGGATAAGGATGGTAAGTAGATGGAGGGGGAGGGAATATATACTTTGGTCCGAGATGTCCATTTAGTCCAATAGCAAAGTCCATATGTATCCTGGTAACTTCTGGTGGGAGAATCGCCGCGCCGGGTCCTAATCGTATGTTGAGTAACTGCGCAGAAGCAGGCGAGTCAATTTCGAATCTTCATATGATAAATACCATTTATGGGGAAATCTTTACCTTCTACGTTGCGAATTTTATTAGCATTTGTGACCATTGCGAGATGAATTTAGGATCACTTACAGAGTTAAGCTTCGCCATCCGTTTTAGTAAGTTCACCATCTTGAATATGTGAGGTTCAATACAATGAATGAAATATACTGTATAGGATCGTGGGGTGAGGTTCGGAGGAAGCTTGACTTGTGAATATATTTCTGAGGTTTTGAGACTAGGATTTTGACCCCTGTCAATAAAAAGTTCCGACCTCCGACAAAATTTATTTTTGGGTGGGATGAATCTATAGCGAATTTGCGATCGATTTTAAATACAATGCGCCGTTCAATAATTGACATGCCACTCTCTAATTATGGAAGACTTGCCCTGAGATTTTCAAGGCAGGCGGAATGTACGGTCTCGGAGATACCTACTTTTCTATGCCCGTTACTTGCGCGAAGTCTGCAATCCCCGAAACTGGTACATAATCAACCACGAAAGATTAGGATACAGCGAAGGTATGTCCAGTCGCAAGCTGAAACCCAGGTCCAGGACATACCGGAATCTTCTTCTATTGCTGCAGCACAAGCTATAGCAAGATTACCTTTACAATGCGCCGGATGCGGTGCATTATCACAGACAACTGTCGAGGATGAAGCGGGCTATTATTCGTTGACAAGGAGATCAGTTAAAGATTTTTTGGGAACTTCACGCTCGGCGAAGAATGCGAAAGCCACGGCAGAAGATGAGATAGTCAAAAAGGCCCTGGAAAATGTTGATAGTACAATTCTCGAGACTTTGGGAATTGAGAAACCTTCACCAACAACCACATTCATAGAACAACCAGTATGCGATCGATGTCATAATCTCAAAAATCACCAAACGGGTGTTTCTATATACCATCCTTCCGTAGCAGCACTTCAACGAACAATCTCCGAATCTCCATACAAATACAATCATATATATCATGTCATAGACGCTGCCGACTTTCCTATGTCTTTTATACCCGCTCTGAACAAAACATTAAACCTGACGCCCCTGCGATCCCATAATCGTCGTTCGCGAACGGGGAAATTTTACGGTGATAGGAAAATGGAAGTTGATTTTGTGATTACCCGGTCGGATCTTCTTGCTCCAACAAAAGCGCTGGTTGATTGGATGATGCCGTATTTGACGAGTGTATTGAGAGATGCGTTGGGGAGGGCGGGAAAAGGGGTTCGTTTGGGAAATGTTAGGTGTGTTAGTGCGGAAAGGGGGTGGTGGACGAAGAAGCTAAAGGAGGATGTTTTTGAGAGGGGAGGGGGAAATTGGATGGTCGGGAAGGTTAATGTGGGAAAGAGTCGGCTTTTCCATGAGGTCTTTCCGAAGGGGAGAGGAGGGAATGAGGTGATTGTTGGAGAACCTCTTCCAGTAGTTGCCATAGAAAGTAGAAGAGTGGCGAAGCAAACCACTATCGGAGGGCTTCCGCGGATGGATGCAAATATTGATAACAATGTTACCCCTGAGGCTGTTTCGCCTATGGTTTCTTACAAACCGTTAGGGGTGGAGCAAGACGAGGTGGGTAAGGCACTACCAGAGAAGGAGCTCCCCGAGGACGAATCAGATGATAAAATATCACTCCTTCCTCCAGCACAACAGGAAACGGCGTATCCATCAATGCCACTCGTATCGTCGCTTCCTGGTACCACCGCATCACCAATTCGAGTGCCATTTGGCAATGGGAAAGGAGAGCTCATCGATCTTCCCGGCATATCACGAGGTGAACTCGAGCTTCATGTTCAGCCAGAATATCGAAATTCGCTAGTAATGAAATCTCGGATAAAACCAGAACAAAAAGTCATGAAGCCTGGCCAGTCATTAGTACTAGGCGGTGGTCTCATCAGGATTACACCCATAGATCCAGACATCATTATGATGGCTTATGCTTTCACTTCCATGAAACCGGATGCTCATCTAACTTCTACTGAGAAGGCTATCGTTATGCAAAGTAAAGGCAAAGAGCCATTTATTGATAATATTACCATTGCTGGAAGCGAAGAAAAAATCACTTCGGCTGGTGTTTTTCCTTTGAAGTGGGATGTCACGAAGGCGCGTTTGAAGTCAGGTTCCGTTTCATTGACTGATAGGGGCAAAGTGGATCAACTCCCATTTCAAATTCTTTCTACAGATATCTTGATCGAGGGGTGTGGATGGGTTGAGCTGGTTGCCCAAGTTAGCAAAAGGCGTCTCATGAAGACAGATGCGCCCAAACGTAATGCGGTAAACGATACAACGTGGGGATGGGAAGATGAGAAGGCAGATGAGAAGGAAGCAGCGGATGAAATGGCATGGCCATCAGTAGAAGTGTTTACTCCCGAAGGCAAATTCATCGCTGCTAGAAGGCCTATGAATGCATGGATGCTCAACGCTAAGCAACAGACGAAAGCAAAAGCTAGACCGAGGCGTAGCATGAAAGGTTTTGAAAAGTCGAGGAAGGCAAGAGCGAAGATGGCAGGAGCATAAGGGAAATAGGATGAGTATAGCAGGCGTCAATGTTAATAACCCTCACAACATAAACAATGAAAGATAATCACTGTACGTGCTTTCTCGATCAGGGTATTCAATAGTTCGGACCAGCAGACTCGATGTGACTTTTATTCTTGAGAACAGTTGTGCATTTCGAACGAATTCAGACTTCACAGGGACTCATTATTTTG
The DNA here is from genome assembly GCA_038090695.1 of Sclerotinia spermophila. Lineage (NCBI taxonomy): Eukaryota > Fungi > Ascomycota > Leotiomycetes > Helotiales > Sclerotiniaceae > Sclerotinia > Sclerotinia spermophila. The sequence continues at coordinate 37,219 of JBBMOJ010000197.1, read as the reverse complement.
ATGGACTGGAATATGTCGAATGTAATCAGGCAGCAAAATGACTTTTACGGACTGCAATCCAGACTCTTGATGCCCCTTCTCAATGGAATTATATCAGGAGTCTATGAGGAAAGAACATCTTACCCAGATGCATTCTTACCTACGTCTCTTTCCCTCTCTCTTGCAGATTTGACACCCGCCGTCCCTGCCCCATCAGGGCATTCAGTCATCCATTTCCGTGAAAAGGGAAAACAACGTTATGTATCCATTTGTATATATATCCGCCTCTTCTTCTGTTTCTCTTCTTTTCTTCTTCTTCTTTACATCATATACAATATATTATATATTAACAGCGCATAGTTTATATACATCTGATATTCTTTTTAGATCTATATCTCAGCGATTCTTCACTTACTTGTCTATATCACTTCACTTCGATATTCGTCCTTGGCTCGGTACGTATCTATCGATTAGTATTTGTCGGTCCGTTTTTCTACCTCTGTAGTCTTCGCTCTTGGGTTTCTCCTCGCCTGTCCTGTTAAGACAATTCAGACACATTCAGACGCCTAGATTACTCTCGTCAAACGAAACATCTGAAAGACTGCGACCATGTCTCTCCCCGCCAATGAGTCTGATGGGGTTCCTTCTGATACCGACAGCGCTCCTTCGCGAAATTCTCCTAAATCTGGTCCCGCTGGGTCCCAAAGCCCTTCGCCTGCAGAAGAAAGCATCGCAGCACCTGATCTTGGCCGTGGTCATACTTGTGGAAAAGAAAGTCGGTTCTCTGTTTCATTCCTCATACGTATCAAGGGAGCTAACCACTGATGGATATTTATAGACCCTAGAGATTTTGGTGTACTTTCACGCGCGGAGAGAAGGAGATATAGATCGGGATGTCACAGAAATTGTCCGAAGCTTGGACATTGTCCAGTCCAATCTCAGCTTTCCATTGAAGCTAAGAAGAGACCAGAATGTAAAGCTTGTCAAGAGGAGGATCGGAAAGACCAAAGCAGCGATGTTGAGAAAGGTGACAAGATCTGACAGGATGTGGTAAAAGAAAGGATTGTTATCTATTCAAAGGAACCAAGCACTGAATACAGTTTGTAGACATTAAAGAATTCTCTGATGATGGTTAATGAGCATAGTGAGCAGTCACTCAGCAAACAGTTTGTAAACAAATAATTATTCACATTCTTATTAAATGCAGTCCATGATTGTGATCATATTATGCGAGCTTCAACAATCACAGTTATACCTACCGAGAAATTCGTGACAATGTGATCACAGTATTTAAGTGAATATCTTTTTGTTAATACCACTTCTACCCTCAACAAAGACTCACATTAACCACCTCACAAAATACATCTCAATCCATCCAAAATTATAGGTTTCTTGAGCTTATAAAATATCAACAACACAGACATATTTTCCTCCTTCCAGGCACTTGGTAATATGGAGGAAAATAATTCCAGCACAGATCTTAACTCCTTTTTGATTCTCGGTAAGCACTTATCTCCAAAACTTTTTTGATGGCTTTTTTTTTTGACTGGTCCAGTTGAAGAAGAGTCCACCACCACATCATGGCTCAATCATATATTTATCGAAGAACTGCTTTTAAATACAGAATATACAGAATTCAAAGACAATGTTGAGAAAGCACTTGAGAGCGGTCTTATTTCTTCACCAAGCGTTGCTAGCCATATCACTACCATTTTTGGTCAGCATGAAGGTTACCGACTTGGGAAAGTGCTGGAACACCAGACGGTAACTTCTTCAACAGTTTTGAGGTGGTTGTTAATTGGATATGGCTCATCTTCAACACAAAAAATCTTCGTGGACAGCACTGCGGATGTCTTGAAAGAGGTTGATGGGTTGATGAAAACAGAACTGGAACAAAGCCTTTATGCGCAAGATAACGAAGTTCACACGCAAAAGGAAGCAGCAAAGAAATGGCTCGACAAATTTAAGAAATGCTCGGCCTTGCTGAAATATTGGTATGGGGTCGTCGGAGAGCAACTTAAATTCGATCAGCGCTGGGGCATAGCCATGAAGTGGGTATTGCATGAAGACGACTCGAGAGATTGGGAAAGAACTTGGACAACAGGAGTTTTAGAGAAGCTGGTCGTGGATCTTTCGAACGCGACGTCGAATATCGCGATGAAATTGAAGGAGGCAGGACAGAGCCCTGACTATAACCTACAATATAACAATTTGTTGCGAGACGCAGGTGTCGCAGATGGTGTAGAACCAGAAGTATTGATATTCTGGCCTCAGACTGGTAAAACGGAATGGGGTACTCCAGCGCAAAGGCCAAGAACTTCGAGAATGGCAGCGGAGCAAGTTCGAATAAGTGCAGGTCTTTTCTTAAAGGGCGTTCCACGACAAAGCCAAATTGCTGATTGCCAAGATATCAATCATCAGACAACCTCGAACAGCCTTTCGTCTGAACAGGACACGGCTGAACAGCACACTACTCCTCGAACGCTCCCAAACGGGTTTGCTACTATTCAGGGCCATCAGGATATGACTTCAAAGACACTCGCTGATCGCTATGCCACAGGCTCAGATGCTGCTCCTCGAAGAACCCTGATACTGCTCTTGCAGAACAAGATACGGCACAACAAGTACTTCCAGGCCCGCCGTATATTGACCGAATAGATAAAAACATCGCATCTCGAGTTAAGACAAACATGTTTGCTACTGATTGGGAAGATATCACTCCAGCACTACCAGGCAAGCCTACAACATGGTATTGGGGCAGAGAACCTCGTCCAATTGGTAATGACAATGTTTCACAGGAGCTAGAAGATTCTAGATTTTGGTATTCTGCAAGAAAGTCGCCTTACACGCCGAATGCCATTAACTTCGGCGCAACAGCAGTGCCCACAGCACCTCCTCCGTCTCTTCCGCGAGGCAACGCGGAGAAAAATGGATCCGCTTCTTGGGTTGGAGGGCTTACCTCTGGAGAACAAACTGATCCAATCCTCGATAATTTTGCAGAAGCACTGATAATCAAGCGCGGAAATCAATCAGAGGAAGCCTATCCCGTGAAAAAGAATGATTTAGATCTGGAGGTAGAATGGCAGCCCCAGGGATGCGAGCCAAAATCATCGAGCAACGACGTGCATAATGAACAAGGAGCAGGATACCACACACTCGGTCGTGGTAGTAGCATACTTCACGACACAAATGGTCATGCCGCCAAGGAAGATGATGGCACGGAAGGAATAAGTTCTAGCCATGATGCTACCAGTAACCGACCGTGTATTAATATTAATATGGTTGACGTAGGGGAGAGATTAGCAGTTTTAGACGCTGCAGAATTAGGAGCAATGGAAGAGAGGAAGCAGCAAGAAAATCGAAGCCTAGCCGAACAGACTCAGTTGGATCTACCAAAAAGAGACACACAATTGAGGGAAGAACTCAAGCATTCTGTGGAGATAAAGGAGAGCCTGTTAGAAAAGCTAGACAGCGATACACCATTGGCTTCGAAATTTAAGGCAGTGGAGATATTCCTTGGTGCGGTAGGAGAGGAGACTGAGAAGGTACAAGGATGGACAAAGGAACTGCGAGAGGCCGAGGCGGAAATTGATCGTGGTTATGATGGGAATTGGGAGGAGGCAACTCAAAGTGAAGGAACGCATATTGACAAGCAAGCAATATTGGAAACAAGTGCGGGATTCTCACCATCATCACAAGGAAAGGAGTATAAACACTTGATCAAAAAACCCCCAATAATATTACCTGTACAGGGAGAAAGTATTGAGATCGAAAACCAGGGGGCCGAGGGAAAATTACATGGGGAGACAGGGGAGACAACTGAAGGCGAAATGACGGAACCAATAACAGCTCAAGCTGTCGAACGATTATAATTGGAAGATTGAAGTGATGGCAATTTGGCTGGCTCAGACACTGGTAACCATGATGGTGTTTTCCCAAGTTCGCCAATCGAAGAGAAAACTGGCAGAACAGGATATACAGCAGAATATCACATTCTCTAGCCATCCACAGACAACTAATCGAGAGCAAGGACACAAATAAAGACTTCAATCTGAGGGTTTCGAGCGTGCAGAGCGTTGCACATTAATAAGTACCGTAGGTAATATAAAGCTGCGAGACTTTAGCAAAGCAAACAGATGGCAACACCCAATATCTTCATGCATGATATTCTACACAAAGGTTGAATTAAAATTGAACGTTTTCTTTATTCCTAGCCCTATCCATACTCACAAACGCCATTGTAATGTCCAAGCACGGTAAGACATGCTCTTAATATGATACATCCGAAAAGTGTATCTGTAGCCAACCCATAAGCAGAAAGTTTTTTTTTTGAACACCTCTCTCCTTAGACTCTGACATTCCTGCCCTCCTTCTCCACAACCTTGACCAAGTCCTTGTAGACTTCCTTAAATTCTTCCTCGCCCTCAATCTTTTCAGCCTTCTTTGCGCCCGATCTCGCCTCTGTAACCATCACCACACTCGTAGGTCTCTTAGTGTTGCCTGCTGCTCCCAATTCGGCTCTGCTAGTTACGAAGATGTATGGTACATTGTGATCTTCGCACAAGATTGGGATGTGAGAAATGACATCCATTGGCGAAATGTCTGCGGCAAGGATAACGACACCTGGGAAAACGGTATTGCTGGCACCTTGAGGAGATTTGCGTAGAGCTTTGACGACTTCCTTAACACCACGCTTAAGAGTTTTATTTTTGGCAGCTACGAACAATAATCAGTATTTTTCATTATGGGATTGCGTCCACAATGTGGACTACGCAACAATTGGAAAGAGCGAGTTGATTTACCTTTCTTAACACTCTTGAGCACCTTCTTTGCGACCTTTTCATCGGCCAATGGGTTTGCGAACGGAACCAAAGCTCCTACTGGTTTGATATCGGCAGCTGCACCTTCCTTATCCTCCTCAATCACAATATCCATGACCTCAACATCCTCTGGCGCCTTAGTAACTTCGGCAATGGCAGCAGCTACATTGTCTTCACTGAGCTTGTCCTTTTTGTCCTTCTTGGAAGATTTCTTGACACCATCAGTTTCACTTCTCTTCTCCTTCTTCTCCTTCTTGTCGCGCTTTTCGGATTTGTCTTTGCCCATTTTGAATATCCTAAACTTTTACTTTGGAAAGGATATTTAATGTACAAAACAAAATTGTTGGTGGTGTTAATTGGATAAATTTGTTGTTTTGCGATGAAATCAGAGCTTGAGGGTTCAGAACTTTTTTACAAAATGTTCGGCGGGTCAATTCGCACTAAGCTAGATCGGGAGCTGCTATAAAAACTCTCAAAAGTTGTAACTTCGGACACGCTTGGTGGAGTGGAATTGATAAAAATATTTCAGAACACCATCAAAGGTTTGGTACAGCACACTCCACGGATATGTAGATTTTAAGTAATATCATGTCCTCCTCTATTATGGACCTCATTCATGTCCAAATCACCACTTCAAAATGCTTTCACGAGTAGTAGATGTCACACCCTAGTGACATGCATAGAAATAACTTTTAGAAGCCATGATGCATTGCAAAACCCCAGTCTAATCCTTTACACCCCAATTTCTGCGTTGGCCTTCGCATAGCCACCAAACTTCTTCGGTTTGGAGGACCAGGAAAGGTCCAACACCAAATACTACTTGCCATGCTGGCCATGTGCTTTCCCATCTCTATTCCTCAGCACCAAATTCCAATCTTCCTGGCTTGGAGTTCAGGTATTCGTTTCTACCCAAACTAGTTAGAATGCAATGCACAATGGTAATATCATAAACAATAAGACAAACCTCTCAATAGCCCATTCCATGGCAGTGTATGCGATAATAAATGGTGGTGCAACATAAAGGACTTGGCCGCGGAATCGTCTCCAGGTGTTGAAGATAGCTGCGTTCAGAGCGCCGGCGAGAGGACGTTGTCGGTTTGCACTGAGTGCATATGATGCGACACCCTTCTGGGGTTGGGAGCCTGTATATCCCACATCAGTCAACTATCCTTCCTCGTTGCTCGACACCGCATAAACAATCTCGTGTTGTCGGCGCTTGAGTGATTCCCCATTCATCCTCTTCCACTCGTTGAATCCCCCTCCGACATCTCGCGAGGCTCGTGTGTATCGAGGAAATGTGCAGGGACATAAGAATGCCGAATGCTCGTAAGAGATGCTCATCAAACTCACCCATATTACCCCAGCCACCAAGGTATCTATACAGAAAATCAATATTAGCATGCTACACATCTTGAAGACCATACAATTGTCTTGCCACCCGTGAAAACCCGTGAAGATTCTGCCTCGTTCACAATAGAAACCTTGTGGAAATACTCACTTTCCGTACTTTCCAATCTCTCCGTCACCACCAGATCTAAGAATTGAAGTAGGTCTCATTTTGAATAATGTGCGAAGTGCCAACTGATTTAATCGTTAGGTATTATTCGTGAAAATAGAAGTTCTACTATTCTGAATAGAAGTCGGAGAATCGGATTATAATCGCCAAGCAATCATCCGACATCCCTGCCTTGTTCACCAATCATTACTAGCGCGAGATTCCTCCAAAAATGTCAAGCTGCAATGAGCCTCATCTCCGCACTGAGCTTCTAGATATCCCGCCTTCCAAAAGTTATACCGCACATCTCCATTTCCACCACCCATACGACAATAATCAAGATGGCGCAATCTTTAAATAACCTGTACAAGTTCATCGTTCCCTTGGGGATCGCAACTGCGGCCGTTCAGTCCTCCATATATGATGTTAAGGGTGGCTCTCGAGCAGTTATCTTCGATCGTTTATCCGGAGTCAAGGAGACAGTCGTCAATGAGGGTACACATTTTTTGATTCCTTGGTTACAAAGAAGTATTATCTATGATGTACGCACGAAGCCAAGAAACATTTCAACAACCACCGGAAGTAAGGATTTGCAAATGGTCAGCTTGACACTGAGAGTTTTACATAGACCTGAGGTCCAACAGCTACCCAAGATCTACCAGGTTTGTCGCCTCTTTCCGTTTTCGTAAGTAATTTGGCATATTAATACACAATAGAACTTGGGTCAAGATTATGACGAGAGAGTTCTCCCGTCTATCGGAAATGAAGTCCTTAAATCCATCGTGGCTCAGTTTGATGCTGCTGAACTCATTACCCAACGTGAAGCAGTCAGCAACCGTATTCGATCAGATCTCCTCAAGCGTGCCCAAGAATTCAACATTGCGCTTGAAGATGTCTCGATCACCCATATGACATTCGGTAAAGAGTTCACTCGCGCCGTCGAACAAAAGCAGATTGCTCAACAAGATGCCGAAAGAGCGAGATTCATTGTCGAGAAGGCAGAGCAAGAAAGACAAGCAAACGTTATCCGTGCAGAGGGTGAAGCAGAGAGTGCAGAAACCATCAGCAAGGCTGTTGCAAAGGCAGGAGATGGCCTTATTATGATTAGAAGAATCGAGGCCAGCAGGGAAATTGCGCAAACGTTGGCAAGCAACCCTAATGTCACTTACTTACCCGGCGGTGGTGAGGGTGGCAAAGAAGGTGGTGGAAAGTTTCTACTTGGCTTGAGATGATTATGACAATTGGGATCAAAACGAAATGGAATGAAATTAAAAAGCGGAAATACGTCTTCTGTGTACTACTAGGAATTAGGAAAATATAATATCCCCTCTAAGCAGGAAAAAGTGCACTGCGTTGTACATGCCCTTTGCTATCTCTTACACAACTATTGGCTCATTTCCTTCTATTCATTGAGATAGTGGTCATGGAATTAAACTCCGGTATAGTTGCCTCCCTTAAAGCATGGTTAGAGTCGATTTGCTTTCACTCTACTGGCATCAAATACCATTCAGATACAGTTCTGCTCGTTTTTTTATCACATCATACTCTCATTCCAACTCTCTGAGCGGCTCCATCCTTATACGCAATCTCCTCTCCCCCACCCCCACTCCAAAGGGTAGCATAAATGAACTTCGTCAAGGACGATGTTCTAGTCGAACCTCATCCCAAATTACACCAAAAGTAAAGGTAAAAGAAAAGTCCAAACAATATGTGGTTACGATTTTACTCCTACCAGAGATTTATTTTGCCCGATTCCCAGTTTAGACATTCAATAACGTATTTCGACTTGTCCAGCCAATTAGCTTAGGCATCTACTATCTGTGTTGGAATGCACTTGTTTATATTCACATATTCACATATGTAGGACTTTGGCGAGTAATATTTACATGAACATGGATAGCGATTCTTGCTTGGTCGACGCCGCCCATTGCCACACAACTCTTAACGAATCTCAAATTATCCACTTAGCGGGATCATCTCCTGCAGAAAGTGAATCTGCTCCGTTATTCTAACCTTCAGTACGGGTAGATAGTGGTTTTCGCTTGGGTTTTGTTGATTTGGGATTGCGTATTCCGGCCGAAAACGCACCAAGCGTTTGGTTATCCATATATTGCATCCTTAGCACAGAATGTGTAAAACAATTCACCACCAAGAATGTCGGGGGATTTATTGTAAGATCTTACAAGTGAACCAACAACTGCCCACGCACACCACACAATATGTTATCTGTGGGGCACATATTCGTACTTGTTGTTGGTTCTCTGTTGGATTGATCTAGTAGTGTTGGCACGACAAAACGTAAGTCTGTTTCTACCATATTCTCGACCATTAAGTATTTCCGGCTTCTACACTACAATTGCACGGCCGATCATGAATCAGTTTGATCTTTGTTGATTATATTTGAGTTTGGTAGTTCTTTGAATCTCTATCGCAGTCTGGCTTGTTTGCAGAGTATCTAGGTGACAGTGCCGATTCCCCGAGTGGAAACTCGCCTAGGCATGAGTACCAACAAAAGGACTTTACACACACGTTCCAAGTCCGGATTGGCGGCCGATCCTGGTTATGCAGCGTGCTACATCAAGTCACATTCTTGAGGAGCATGCATTTTACCTTATATCATCTCCCACTTCTTCGTTTCGAAAGGTCGTCCTTCTTTCCTTGCTTCTCTTGAACATTTCTTTGTTCGTAGTTAATTCACTTTTTAAATTTTGATCATGCAACTCATATTAAGTGCTCTACTTTATGCTTTTTGTATCAGCCTGGTTGTATATTTTCGCCAAACATGGAGTTCTTATCGTGCTTTCAGGGCTGCTGCTAAGCAGCATGGTTGTAAAAAGGTTCGGAAATACCCTCATCGGGATCCAATATGGGGCACCGACTTGATGAAGAAGAGAGTCAAGGCTGTTGGTGAGGGCCGCCAAATGGCCTTGTTCATGGAACACTTCAACAAGATCGGAAAGACCTTCGAGGAAAATTTCTTTGGTACCAGAGTTATCAATACCATAGGAGTTCGCAACATACAGCGAGTTTGTGCTACTGCTTTTGAGGATTATGGGAAGCCAGCTCAAAACTTCTTTAAAGCATTTCTAGGTGATGGAGTTCTCTCTCTAGATGGCAAAGCAGTACGTTTCAAGTATACCTAATATGTTCATTGCCTGTAGATACTAACTGAATCCACTAGTGGAAACACTCCAGGGATATTGTAAAGCACATCTTCTCTAGGGCTGAAGTTTCCGATATGGACACCCTTGGTTTCCATGTTGATAGGTTTCTTGATCTTATTCCAAGTGATGGGAGCGCAATCAATCTCCAAGAGCCGCTACATAATTTGGTAAGAGCTGACCTATTGAGCTGGACAATGTAATATTGACGTGACATGATTCAGTTTCTTGACCTCTCGACTGAGTTTCTATTTGGGCAATCCATCGATGCACAACTGCCTAATGACCCAAATAACTCCAAAGCTTTACTCAAGGCCTTCAATGGCGCCCTCGCCGGTGTTGGAAAAAGGCGGTTAGCTGGAAAGCTTCAATTGATTTACTCCTTCGACAAAAGCTGGAAGAGAGATGTCACCAAGGTTTACGCGTATGTTGATGCACATGTCAAACGTGTGCTCGATCAGGGTCGTGCCAAGGAGAAAAGTGCTAGTGAGGGAAATGCAGTTCGTCGACATATTCTTCTGAATGAAATGGCCCAGCAAATCAAAGATCCTCTTCAGCTCCGCTATCAGCTTATGAATGCATTCATGCCTGGACGCGACACAACTTCGGTACTCATAGCGAATTGCTTGTTTCATCTTGCCAGGAATCCAGAGATATGGACCCAACTTCGAACTGAAAGTATTGGACTTGGTGATCAACCTCTTACCTTTGAGTCCTTGAAGTCATTACATTCTTTTAGAAATGTACTTCATGAAATGCTTCGCCTTCAAGGTCCTGCGGGACGTTCTCAGCGTCTCGCGCTCAAGAACACAATTCTTCCGGTAGGTGGCGGCTCGGATGGCCAATCACCGATACTTGTAGAGCAAGGAGATGTGGTCGCTTTAAACATATGGGGTCCTAATCATGATAAAGACATTTGTAAGTATTGCCTGGTCCTTGGCTTCATGCATCCCGTGGACCTCTTAATTTTCCAATTCGGTTGGAGACTGATTTACTTCTTATGATTGTCTATTGTGAAGATAGCTACTGACATTCCAACACCTACAGGGGGGGATGATGTTGATGAATTTAACCCACAGAGATTTCACGATAGAAGAATGGTTTGGGAGTTTACTCCTTTCCTTGGTGGTCCTCGTATCTGTCCTGCCCAACAACAAGTACTTACGCAATCCGTATATCTGCTTGTAAGCATGACAAGAAGATTTGCTAGGATTGAGAATAGAGACCCCATGTTGGAGTATGTCGAGATGGTAAGAATGACTACAGAGAGCCGCAACGGGGTTAAAGTTGCACTGTTTAAGTCAGAAAAGGAATAAAGCGAACTATCACTCTTGATAAATCTGTATTACAAGGGCAATGCATAGGCTCAATATTCACAAGTGCTGACCCTGTTATATCCTAACAATATGACACAGTCAAGTGATTATGCTACGACTCTTAAATTGATCTGCATCGTATTTATAATATCTTTTCATTTCGAAGCAATTATGTCTGCAAAGAGCATAATTAGAATAACCACTGACAATCATTTTGGAGACAGAAAACAATCGATCGGCAAGTGTAAAAGCACCTGAAGCAGAAGACACGGTTCGACATTTATACTCCTCATGTACGCGGACTTTCTATCTTTCGTGGCAAGTAGAATTATCACCTAATCGACCTCTCAGTCAACCTGAGCGAAACGGTAGGCATTACTGCTTACTTTGCGCCAGTCACAAGGTAGGGTTGGAGGACATTACTTCAAACAGCTCGTGATCCAGATGAAATAGTTTCTTCTCATAATATCGGGAACTTTCTGTTGGATACTAATAAAGCAAGAAAAATATTCCTGGGAAATATAGGAGGGGCTGGCAATATCAGAAAGGGGGGGGCTGAAGATACGGAGGCATCCAAGCAACGTAAGTTGTGTCTCATTTTTCCGCTACACCTTTCGACCGCCATTCTCCACCGAATCTCACTAACAATTGAATATTGGCATTTGATTCTGAAGTCTATATATTTCCTTAATCACCATATCTTCACCTCGAATTTGATAAACTTCATCTTCACCATTCATTTCACCGCACACCCACCAAAACTTGTATAACGGGTTCTTTTGGTAGAAAAACATCACATCCTACGAAAAGACCACCGGTCTATCACCATCTATAAATTCGAGCCTTCAATATGAAAGTGGTTCTTTCTGGTAGTACAGGGTACATTGGGGGTGAAGTTCTTACCCAATGTCTGAATCATCCATCCATAACTTCTGTTATTCTTCTTACTCGTCGAGATCTCGAAGGCTTGGCCGACACCCCCAAAGTCAAAGTAGTCGTTGTCAACGATTTCGCGTCATATGATGAATCTACCATCAACGAGTTAAAAACTGCTGATGCCGCGATTTGGTGTTTGGGCACATATAATGGCGACGAGAAAGTCGACATTGAATTTCCCCTCACATTTATCAATTGCATAAAGGCACGGCCTCTCGGCTCACCGGAATTTCGATACGTTCAGCTTGGCGGGGCGCTTACCGAACCACCTTCAGAACAAGGTCAACAAGAACGGTCTCTATGGTACTTTGCCAATGGACGTCGAATTAGAGGTGCAGCAGAGGCAAAGGTCTTGGAGACTGCAGGGGATGGCATTCAGAATGCATTCAGGGTTTATCTTGTCAAGCCAGGAGCAGTTTTACCTAGGAGTGCAACTATCTTTCAGTGCGTTCTGGGTAGCTCTTTATCGATTGGAATTAGTCAGCTCGGTGTTACGATGGTCGACCTAGCGGTACATGGAAATGACAAACAGGTATTTCAGAACGACGACATATATTACTACCAACCCATTGGTCTTGACAGATAGAACAATAGCGCCATTTATATCTCGTTCTTCCCGAACAAGGATAAGTGATCAGTCAATTCTGCCTGCTTTGTTAGCCTCGTTCTTATTTTGTTTCTAAACAGAGTAGAGAGCCTGAGCACCTCCTGATATCCCTTACAAATTTCCTTTTCTCAAATATAACAAATGGAAAATCATATTGCATAAATCTGTGTTCCAAAGATTGTTTTCGTTGCTTCGTATATAATACATGACGAAGGCGTCGATCAAGGTATGATACATTCACTAACTCATGACAGCAGGAAGAGACATAAACGTCGATTAACAATCTGAATAGATGAATGTAAGATTTCTAATGGGAGCCCTGCTCTGGAGAGTCTAATTCCTTTACTCTAAGTAAAGTAAGTAACTAATGGCGTGTACGATCACGTATCGTATGTTGTGTGGCCTCATGTCAAGATCCGATCGTCATAAAATCCTCTCACTATCCACCAACCCCCCATCCCTCCATACTCAAGTTTATAGCAAAAAAACCTCTCAATTTCCCGAAGGAATGCAAGGATTAAAGTAGGTAGTGAGACTCAAGCTGTCTTTCTCGAACGCACAAGAGATGTATGACTGGACACCAGAAGAGGACTCAAGCTGATGGAGAGGTGCCAATTGCTCAAGTGCTTTCATATAGTCAGCTGCATAAGATCCTCTCCCATATAGTTCGAGAAACTTGGTGAGTCCTCTAGCGACTTTCAAGTCTGACTGTCCATAGTGCTTGGTTGGTATGTACAGCTTGACATCTGGAATTGCGTTTGCTTGGTGAATTTCAAAATGATAGCACATGCCACTGGTACCATGCTCTCGTAGAGGCAGATCCTCCGAGGTTGAGAATCCAACTGGAAGGTCAAAGGTTAAGCGCCAAAGGTCCTTGAGTTCCTGAATGTTCTTCTCATATCCCACTCGTTTGCCCCCCATGCTGAGGATATCTACAACCGAGTCGAAGCTAGCTCTGGGCGTGCGAACATATATCTTTAATCGGCATTCTGAAGATATCATACAATCGGTTGAGACTATAAAAGGAGTAGACAACTGTCTTCCATTCTCGTTGTCACTGAAGAATGATAACAATTGGTCCAGAGTGGTCCATTCATGCTTTTCTTTTTGTCCAAGACTTCGAATGGCTGCTACGGTTTTTTGGTGGGTTTGGTTTTCAGATCCGTTAGGTCTTGCCCATCCTGGTGGCATGAAGTAAGCCTTGATAGGAGAATCGCTCTTGGGGTCGCCTTTGAGAAACTGAAACGCAAGAAACATTGATGAGCTGCCCACATCGGCCATGTCTGCTGCTTGGATATGGTCATTGGCTTCAGTTACATCCACTTCTCCAAATATAGCACGAGAAACTTGGTGAAACCAAGTCAAGTCGACTTTTGGATTTACGGACTCTAACTCTCGAAGAAGTTCTCCTGTGGCGACCTGGTTGAGAGGATCCTGTGCTGTTCCAGTGAGGGGACCAATTGCCTCGATGACCATTCTGAGATCAGGTTTTGACATTTTTCCATTCGACAACATTTTTCCAGTGTCCCATTTCCAACTGTATTCGATGGGTTTGAAGTCGTCCTGCATGAAAGATTTCCATTTGTATGGTGACTCTCCGGGGAGCGACGAAGCTAATGGGCGAGGACCGAGGCGTGGTACACTGCAAGATGAACAAGTCAGTATCAGCTATCAAGAACTTAGGTTTCGAAGGCAACTGGGGAAATCAATATATCGATACTTGTATGCGTAAGACAAAATAGTACATGATATGAAACACGAAAGTTTGGATTCGGGTCGGGGAACAAATGCGAGTAGTGAAAATAAAGGTTTGACTGGACGGTCGAGCTTACAGAACATGATAGTGGAAGAGTAAGCCCTCGTACTGTTGAGTGATACTGTATCCAGCATGGAAAAGCAGGGCACCAAGTTGTGGACCGGTTGACTGCCACCAGAAGTCGCAATCTTCACTTCGTTGAGGAAGCCATTTGGACGCGCTTTTCCAGACAGCAGAGTCTGGTTCTGAATCAGTAATAGCCAGCCTATCGATAGCTAGACCATTGGTATTTTCCTAGCATACAGTTAGCTTATGGTATATGAGTTTCGACGAGAGTTATTGAGCTGGCAACTTGGAAATCGACCCATATGTAAGCGTCGATGCTAGCATTGGGAGTTTGCTCGACGGCCGTTCTAAAAGGATAGAAGGAAAAAAGGTGGAGGATGGACGGTATAGTGGGTAACGACATACTTCTGTGAACATTTCACCAGGCAAGTCCTTTTGTAACTTGGAAGATGATGCCATTGCTTCTTTTTGGTGAGATTTGGATTTGAGAAAGTACTTTCACCTTGTCAAGAGAATACCGTGGAGAAGATATTTTGATTGAAGAGAGCAATAAGTTGAACTATATATATGAGAGATACCTCGCTAATCAGCAAGACCTAGTGTGTTACAATTTTAAATACAGTGGTTCACTTGATATTTTATTAGCAACGGTTCATGCGCACGCTCCATCTCCAAGTATTAGCTGTGCATGAGTGATTAAGAGCCTATTATTGGAATATCGACTGTGGTTCGGTGATTATAAGTATTCACTTCATGCTTTGCCGCATTACTTCCATAGTATGTTGTGCTTTGCCGGTCGGAAACCACGAATCAAATATCATAATTATTCACTTCATATCTCTTTTCGTAATCCTTCATATGCACCCTTCGATACACTTTCAAATATAGTTGTGCATTGGGAATCGAGGTTATTCATTTGCCAGGGTTCAATACCTCTCAAATGCAGATGGCGGCTTACCGTTAAAATAGCAGACGCAGATCGGGGTCCAAAAGCATTGCATCCCCCGAAACTGTTAGACATAACTCAGAACATCCTTTTAATGATCCGTAGATAATGAGACTAGGTCACTTGGATGTAAATGCCAATCATTGCATTGCATTGCATTTAAGCATTGGTGGTGGTATCGGATGATAATATGTCCCTTTCATCTGGTAAATTCTATGTTGTAGTGAGTACCAGAAAGAATAATAGCTGCTCCCTTTAGATGCTGTAGGCTGTGAAGCATTCTGACTAAGTCTTATCTTACGAGGTCTATACATTGGTATGAAAGATATTAGTAGTTGTCTTGATCGATTATGTAAGGTTATAGTACGGTGTGATTACTCTCTATAATATAAGTACCCTATATTATGGATTCGAAGAATCTAAGTCATGTGGAATTGTACCATTGATTACATAATCAGATTTCTTATAACATGTTTTATCAGTGAGTGGGTTATATTAGTAAGTAGATTATTTTCACCTTAATTTACTTATTCAAAACCATATTATTTAATAATAATTAAATCAATTGATTAAAACTATAAAGATTTTAATAATCTAGGATTTATTATATTATTTTGACAAATCCTTACATTATACCTAATCTTTTAATATTTATTATATTAAATCTGAATATCAATCTCTTATTGAGATAATATATCAAGAGTTTTTTGTTTAGTAAATACTCCTCCTTGATATAACTAAGTTTTTTTCATATATCGATATTTGTTTAATATTTTATTTACTATCCAAAATATATTCTCATAAGCTAATTTCTTTATACCTTTAGTTAGAACTAATATAGTCTTGAATATAAATATAAAGGAGTTTGATTGATAATAAGTTATTTGAGATTTTATTAAAATTGATTATGAAAAAGCTTTAATTGGATTATAAAAGGTTTGAAAAGTTTATAAATCTTAATCGAAAGAGAGAGGAATAGATATACGAATTTGAATATTTAGTTTCAAAAGTACAACTTTAGAATTAAAAGATATTAAACCTATTCTTTGGAATTTTGATTTTATATTCTGAATTATAACTGATTTTTGGTATACAGTTTTGAAAGTTATAAAGAATTTAACTTTCAAAATATAATTAATATATATTTTGATAAATCTATCAATTTAAGTATTATATAAATGTTTTAGATTATTAAAACAATTTATATTAAATAGTTGAATTAAATAATTTGAATATAATAATAAATATAAATATATAATATTATTCTCTTCATAGTATACTTGAAAAGCTTTTGATTTATAGTTTTTATACCTATCTAATACCAATATTCGATATTTACCCTTTCTTCGATTCTTAATATACTTATCAAAATATTTCAACCATTCTAAACCTATCTCATTATTTGTCCATCCATTAAATATAGGTTTAATAGTTTAATCTATAGGAAAATTGGTTTTGATATACCAATTAGAAAAATGAACCTATCCTTGAACTATTAGAAATAGGAATATAGTTTTACCCTCCCTATTATTATATATAATCACTATAGCCTATTCTTTATTACCTAATTATATTACTTTATTTCTATTATTTTGTTTAATACTGGTTATTACTATTCCGGGGTATATTATACCTATTATAAAACCCATTTTATCAAAGTTATAGAAATCATAATCGAGAATACTATATTTCGCTCATATATTCGAAACTAATCGAAACCACTTCTTAATAAGCTTAGGATCTTTATAGAAAGCCTTTTAAAAGTTATAAATACAATTAAAATATATTTTTAATTCGATTCGACACTTTATAAATCGATATACCTAAAACTTCCTAATATACTTTACACCTCTTAATTCAAGAATATAATTCACTATATCTTTTATATTTCTTAGTTTAAATAAAAAGCCTTTTATATCTATATCAATTATATATTCAGAAATAATATTTTTTTTTAGTTCTGAAAGATTATTAGATTTAGATTGATATTCGGAATAAGGAATAGAACTATTAATTCTATACTATAATATTATATTCGGAATATTATATATCTTCATAGCTTTTCGAATATTTATTTTTTTGTCTTTTTGAATAGCTTTAATAACAAAAAGTATACAGGCTTTTTGATTATTCGAATTCATTATAGATTATTAATAAAACACATATTGAAAGAAAAAAGAATGAATTAAGATAAAAATGATCCACTCACTAATATAACCCACTCACTAATATAACCCACTCACTAATAAAATACGTTATACCATGGCATTTTCGTAACTTTCCGTTAAGAGAAACCTTTTCTGATTGATCATAAGTAATATACTAATACTAGGCTAGAATTATTCCAATCCGAAATACTTTCCAAATACTTTCAATCTAGTATATAATCTTAAATCAATTAATAAAATGATTAATAAAGTAATAATTATATTAAACAAATTAGGGGTTTCAAAATATATAATTACTTTTGAAGTAAACCCTAGATTAATAGTTGAATCAATGAATTGAAGTGATTTAAAAAGCGAAGCTTAATATCTTAGGTGGTATACTTGTCTTGGATTTTTTCAGTTTTCAACTTTCGATCCTATAATACTAATACTAATACTGATAACTAAAAAAAACTAATAAACGTTTTAATAAATAAACTATTATAGTATTATACTATAAAACCTTATATAAAAAGTTCAATAATAAAACTAATAAATAAAATTATAATAAATCAAAATCTAATTAATTAAAGTCTAAAAATAATTCAATTTATATTTTAAAATAATAATTTAATAATGTTAGGATATAGATTATGTAATCACACTAGTGTCTCGGCACTGCCCTAGCAACTATGTTAATTAGATTTATAGCTTCTTAGTTAGATTCTTAAGCAATACAATAATATACAATTGAAGTATAGTATTATATTGGCTTCATCATCCCCAATAGTGATACCAACAAATAATTTAAACCTCGAGCGTAGCGAGGATCGGGGTTTAGGGGCTGGCCTTCATATATATTAAATTATAATAATGATTTTAAATATTTTATAATTGAAAAAAAAAAGGAATCTCTCCGAATTCATAGTCTGAAAAATTCTTTCCGCGACGGATATTAGTATTACACATATAGTAAACTAGAATAAAGTATTAAAAGAATTGAAGAGTATTTAACAAATTAATGAATACTATTAATATTAATAAAGAAAATTATTATTATTACTTCTATTCTATAATATATGAAATTACTAAAAATAAATGACTTAATTTTTAATATATTTTGATTAATTCTCAATCCGAATATATAGTTTTTTATAAAAAAAGACTAGGTTTATTAATATTAAAATTATAAGTGTATTCTGTGAATTTTGATGAATTTTGTAATAATTTCATTATATGGCTAGTAGTAGCACACTAGTACTATAGATTAAGATTTTGTAGATTTGTTTATAGATTGAGCTTATTACTAAAAATAAATATTTTCAATTTTAAAGAATTAATACATGATTCGAAAATTCAGTATTGACTATTTAATATTATTTTATATTAGAATACCAATTAACTTCAAAGAGTGATTAGTTTATTCTTAAAAATAATATAATTAACCTTTATAAAATTATTCGCTTTAATAAGTATAATATAATATATATATTCATTTCAGATTTGAGAAATCATAATAATCTATAATATCTATTTATATAATAGAATAGAATAGAAATAAAATTTCTCGTTTCAATCTTTGTCGGAACACCGGTATGTGCGATCACATGCGTGATCCCACAATGCCTCGGTACCAAGCGGCGGACGCCGGGCGTCAATACATATTAAAAAAAGCCTTCGGCTTTCTACAATACGTAAATAGCGTATAGACATAATATAGAATAGATAGTATATATAGGACCTCCTTCTTCATATGAAGAAAAATAACAGACAGATTTTAATACAATACATTTACCCTACACCTAAAACCAATTCGAGTCTATCCAACAATCTTATATTAAGTATAAGTATATCTTCTCAATCTATCTTTATATCGAAAGTGATTAAGCGAAAGTAAGCGAATATCATTTCATAAGTAAATATCAATTAAGATATTAATTTGAATAATAAATCACATTAAGAATTAATTGAAGATTTATTAGAATAACAATGTTTTATTTAAAGAAATCTAAAAACTCTATATATAATAATAATCTAATACTCTTGAATTTGACAGAAAAAAATCGATATTAAATAAGTATATAGATTTACAATTCTAGATATTACTTTTTTCTAATATGATTGTTATGAGTTTAATAGAAATAGTGATTTATAATCTGTAAAATCAAATATATCTATAGAATTATATTCGCTTACTATAGCTTGAGCGCCTTTGAAATAAAGATAGAGTGGGAAGACATTTTCATAATCAAGTCTTATAGATTCAAAGAATCAAAGCAAGTGGGATTTATATTATGAATTAAATAATACAATTTATATATATTGTATGATTTTTATATTTGTAGATTTGTAGATTTGTAGATTTAAAACCCCTTTTTTGATTAGTTATAAGTAAATTGTTAATATTAGGATAGGATGTTCCGTTTCGAATATTTCCCAAATATCTTTTAGTATTGTATTAACTAGTTAGTAAGATATTATCTTTTAAAAAAAAATCTATCTTTTGTTAAAATTGAATATAATCTTTTAATCCATATAATATCTTACAATCTAAGTTTATTATAAATATCATTATTTTTTGAAACCAATTTACTATTTATTTTTATACTAAAAAAATCTCCTTATTTATTTTCTATTTCTTTTTGAATTCAAATTCAATAAATCTATATATTTAATACATTCAATTGCCTATCGAATATATAAAAAGCCATGTAAAAATATTAGATTCAAATAAGACTTGAAAAAAAAAAAATTTCACTAATCAAAATACTAAATATTATGATATCTTTCTTATATTATTTCTTATATTATTTCGAATAAGATTAAATAATATATCTAGATAAAATGTCGATAGCTTAATAGCCTTGAGTTTTTGAAATAAAGAATATAAAAGTGAACAAAATATATTTTTATAAATATTCTTTTATAATCCAAAAAAAATAATTTGTGGTCTAGACCAGCCGTCGCGGAAAAAGAATTTTTCAGACTGTCAATTCAAAGAATTTTCTTTTTCTTTTTAATTATGTAATATTTGAAACTATTATTATAATTTAATATATATGGGGGCCGGCCCCCAAACCCCCGATTCTCGCTACGCTCGAGGAAATTATTAAATTATTAAATTTAAGAGAAATTTTGATTACAATATTTCTTTTAAGAAACCTTTTGAATTTGTATTCTAATTTATATTCTAATTTAAACTCTTATTCGAGGATCTCTTAAACTTTTATTTAATTTTTTATATCAAGTTTCTTAATATAAAAATATATTAGTCTATTAGTATAATAATATATAATAAGTTCTAGCTTTTTAATCTTTTAGTATTTTAATTCTTATATGAATTATTGTCTCTAATTGTTGTTGGATTCATTTTTATATATTATTTAAGTTTTAACAAACATTTATTAATAGATAACTTTCTTTAAAGTATTAGTTGAATTATTAGTTAAATTATCATTTAAATTATTATTTAAATTATTATTTAAATGATTCTTTAGATTCTTATATAGATCTTGATTTGAAGCTTTCAATTTATTGGTTTATTAGTATTAGTATTGGTATTAGTATTATAGGATTGAAAGTTGAAAGCTGAAAAAGTCTAAACCAAGTATGCCTGAGGTATTATGCTTTTTCGTTTCTCAAATATACTTCAAATATCTCTATTGATTAATTCGATTATTAATATAGGGATTGTTCTAAAACTAATTATATATTTCGAAAGCTTTTCTTTGCTGTAATATATTTATTATTTTTGTGATTGTTGTATTGATTCATTTAAGGTTGTGTATTAGATTGAAAGTTATATTAAAAGTATTGAGAATAATCGGAACTGGAATAATCCTATTCTAGTGTTGTGTATTATTTATAACTAATCAGAAGAGGTCTCTTTTATTTGAAAGTTGAGAAAATGCTATGGTATATAAGAATTGATTATATACTAGTGGTACAACTCTATTTAACTTGATTCTTTGAATCTATAAGATACAATAATTGGAATATTTTGAAATTCTTGAAATATCAAAGACTATACAATATAACTATAGATGCAGAGTCCAAGGAGTATTAAAGTAATCTTAGGGAGTATTGGCAATTCTGTTATAATTTTTGGGTATCGAAAGATTAAAAAAAGCTTGTTATGGATAGATTGAAAACAAACTATTGATAATTTCTTGAATAAAAAAATACGTGATAAATGGTTCCTTAGAAAGAAATATTCAATCAAATAAATGATATATCAATTTATTGTGAAGAGATAAGTGAATGTTTACCGATGTTTTTGATTCTGAGAATATTATTTTCAATTAATTATGGCGAACCAATAGTGAACCATGAAACAGAAAAGATATTATCCTCATTTCAATTTTTTCTATAATAGAGCTTATCCAAAGTATTCTGGGCGATTTTTCTATTTATTAGCTATCGGTCTATAATATCAATTCATGTCAACATTACAAAATTTTCAAGTTTAATATTATGTTCATTAGTATTGTTATCAGTGTAGTCAGTATTACTTTCATGCTAATTTATATTAGTATTTTATAAAGTATTCTGATCAATATTATCAAACAGATATTAGTCAATATATAATTTGATTGATCATATTTCAACACAATTTAATAAATTACCCATAATATAGATTGATCCAGAAATCTCGAGCTTATACAAAATACAACTAGTTTTGTAGAAAAAGTTGTTGTTTTTATTAAGGATAAAAACCGTCAAGATTCTTATACTATCATGCAAAAAGTATAGTTGTAATAAATATTATCATATGGATTGATTTTGCTTGTTTGAAAGTTCTAGATGTTGAGCTTTTCAATCAAAAATTAACATACGTTTTCATTCAAAAAACGAATCTATTTATAATAAAGCTTTCGAAAAACGAAGTTGTAATTATTAAAAGATCGTGAAAACAAGAGAATCATCCTAGAAGTAGAAGAAAGTTGGAAGACCAATTTTGAATTCTAACAAAAATAATGGTGTTTGATTTTATCGATTCCATCATTTGTACAAAGGTTTAAATGCTTGATTCATAATATGCTTTTGATCCCAAATATAAATTTCAAAATGATATGAAACCTATGATCATAAGTACAATCTTGATCATTATTAATCATAAGCAAGTTGGTAATATAATGTGATAATATCTCATTTTTTTTAAATAACACTTTTTGAGAACGATCTATATATAATATTATTGATACAATATTTTTCATACTTTTATAACGAATTGCTCTCAAATCACTAGAAATCTAAAAGATTATACTTGTATTACTGAAATACATATTATTTAACCTCTATACTATTTAGTTTCTAATTTAATAGATTGAATTCTATTATAGATACTACAGTCGAGAATACCCAACTACTTATTAAAAAATGATTTTTATCAGAATTATATAATTTCTGTATCAAATTAAAGTTTTGATTTAATAGAATATAGCAATGATTTTCTTTTTTAAAAAAGATATTATTGAATCTCTTTTGATTTATGAAATCTTTTTTTTGCAAAATGTTTTGAAATATAGGTAAACGAATTTTTTTGATGTCGATCTCTGCTTATTGGAAAATCTATTTAATTAATCTTTTATTTCCAATAATATTATTTTGAATTATTAGAAAGCTTTTTGAAAAAAATTTATTCACAAAATATTAATAGGAAGAAATTAAATATATAGATCTGAAAGTATTTGGAATACAAATATATTAATCATATTGAATTAAAAAAGATTGAATAATCTTTTTCTGAAACAAAAAAAACTATTGTTATATTCCTTCAAATTGGGGTTTATTTTGATGCAAAAATAATCTTTCAATAAGTGGTTGGGTGTCCTCAACTGTAATTTAAAGCCTTAAAATCTACATTTCTATTGTAGTTCTTATATTTTGGCTATATAATTAAAAATTCCATTGTAGGCTTTGATTCCATATTTCTATTATAGTTTCCCAATTTCTACTATGGATTCCAGATTTCCAAATAACATTTAAGCTTCTCATTTCGAATTTTATAATCTTTCTTTCTTTAGAAGATATTCAAAAATCCTATATATTCCAAATTATACTTTCTACTTTTTTATCTGAAATTTAGTCTATATGATTGAGGCCTAAATATTACAACAATAGAAAAAGTATCAATTGTGATAATAATTTATTTCATTTTCTAATGGTTTGTAAGTGGTTTACCAACACGTTTATAATATTAAACAAAAATAATAACTTATAGATATTTCAATTCAAAAATATTTTGGAAGTTTTTTATTAAGCTTGAATAACAATATAAGAGTTATTGTCTTTCACAATTCTATTTCTTATCTTGTAAACAACCTTCTTTCTTAGTTTCAATTTACTTTACATTTCGAAAGTATATAACTAAAACATCTTCCTCGATTTTATCAACTTTATAGATTTCATGAATCTAATAAATTGATATAAATCTTAATCCCAACAACAAAAGTACAATCGTTTAATTTCCTGAATATATAGATAATATATTTATTATGAATATAAGAATATAACAATAGCCATATAATATTGCTGGAAGTTCTGGATTAGTAATAATTTTCAGTTCTAATATATATTATCAATTGTTTCTGTTATTTATTCAAGATATCTATATAAAATGATTGCGTTCGAACTGTAGCTCTTATAAAAGATTACACTCAGATGATTCGGAAAATAAGAAATATAACTCGAGAATTATTTATATTAATTATATATATATATGCATATATATCAGGATTATTCTCATCAAATCATCAAAAGATATATTTCTTTTCTTCAAGTTGATTTCATGTATTTCAATATCGACGAATACATATTCTAAGATTGTTATGTATATTTACATATATTTCTGTATATATATTCTACTCTTAACTTACTATCTTTTGATAATCTAACCTGGTATAATATGGTCTATCAGTATATAAGTCATCTCATTATATAAGCCACCCCTTTTCATATAAAAAGTATGCCCATATACTCCATTCGATAGTAATTTTTCTTTCAAAAAAAAATTAAGAAATCTTATTAAGAAAACAACTTCAAATAATTCAAAAATTTATATCTCAAATGTATTCTTTCAATAACTATACATTTAATTACTTAATTTACCTCTGTCATCTTTAATAAAAGCTTTTTTTATTAATAATTACACCAATTTTTAGAATATATAATGTATCTTAAAAAAACTGAATAATTTATATATCAAATTATTATTTATGAATTCCAGGATTTGATCGACAAATGAAGAGCATGCACAAGTATACACAAAAGACTTTTGTATACGAAATGAAATAGCCTTTATAATAGCATAGCTCATATATTAATGAACTATTTTATATATAATGTAGCTTAATATTGAGCACACTATATTACCGAGTGGACTACTAATTCTATATACAAAAAACGTTTGTGTGTAACTATACACTTTCTTAGCGTTAAACCAAACTTGATAAGATTTATATATATTATATTCCAATATATAAACAACTGAATTTTTAGAAAATGTTCTGTATATCTTAGGAAAATGATTGACTTCCTGATAAAACAAAACTTTTTGAATACAATTAGAGATAATTTGAAGCAAATTATTGATTAATAAAAGGATTTATATAAACTTATATTTTGAGATCATTTGTTTTTTATTTGTTTTTTAAAATCTCGTTTATTTTCAAAAATACTTATTATTGAGTGAAATGTATAGATAGTTTTGGTATATAAAAAGGGGTGGTTTATTTAGTGATATAGTTTATTCGGTGTTGAATTAGGTTATTTGTATTTGATAGTATTAGTTTTCTAACGAATAAATATTACCTCATTTTTCGGATGATAGGTTTACTAGAAAAGATTGTATTACAATTTTCGGAAAGGTTTGAATAATAGCTTCTTTGAATTGACCTCTGATTTTTGTTTTTTGCTTTTCAGAATCTTTCCTCCAAAATATTTTATATTAACAAATAATAATAGAATCATTGATAAATAATATATATATATATTGTTTTTTGTTGATTTTATTAGGGTTGGTATACAAAAAACATATAGCTTTTAGAGATAATCAAAAGTTAAACTTGATTTTAATATTCG
This sequence comes from Sclerotinia spermophila, assembly GCA_038090695.1. NCBI lineage: Eukaryota > Fungi > Ascomycota > Leotiomycetes > Helotiales > Sclerotiniaceae > Sclerotinia > Sclerotinia spermophila. The sequence continues at coordinate 11,908 of JBBMOJ010000197.1, read as the reverse complement.
GAAAGCAAAAACGGATGTTGAATCCATATATCTTATTGATATTTGTGTAATAGATTTAAAACAATAATATATCTATTCACTATTAAATACGAGCTTTGTCTTCGGCCCCTCGGTGCCGGAAAAACAATTTCGCGTCGCCAAGAACTCCTCTCATTGTTTTCAAGGCACTTTGAATCTATATTGTAGCTTATTCTACTAGAGGTTTACAATTATAAAAACTATACTATCAATTATATTAAGTAATAAAGTTCAATATTCTACTTTAAATTTTCATTTTAGATATTCTAAAATATAATGTATTAATATTGAAATAAAATTAAAGATTTTCATATGATTTTTTAGAATAGTGTTCTTGAGGGCGCTATAACTATGTGTACTATAAGGACTCTTTATCATATGAAATGTTAGATTAAAATGTTAGTAGTAATAATAGTAATATTTATTAATGTCTAATAAACCAGTTTAAAACTAACCCTAGGAATCTATCTAAGAGTATAGGGATATATTAAATTATAGAGTTATTTATATATTATAAAAAGTAATTCTATATACAAAAAGTCTAAAGATTTATTTGAATAATACTTTCTCTATTAATCAAGATAAAGTTAATATATATACAGAAATTTTGAAAAGATAAATATAATTTCAAAGAATAAATAAAAAAACAAAAGCTTTAAAAATTAAATATTAAAGTAATTAATTAAAGTTGAATTTATATATATTGGAAAAGATTATTATTTATTTATTTATTTATTTATTTATTTTATTTAATGTCTACTCTAAAACCTCCTGAAAGGTATCTAGATATATTAAGAGGTGGAGATTCTTATATAATATAAGTACTATTGCTGCTTAAAGCAATTTAAGGGATACGATGACTCTCACCTGTATGTGGTGTATCCTACAAACCTTTGATCCTACTATCAGAAAGCTAAGTAGAGTTAGTTAGAGCTGGGTGGTGGTTGTATACTAATTGAAGGCTATATTGGGAACAAAGATATATATAATTAGATATCAAATGACATTCGCAAAAATGCCTAGAATAGAGGATTATCAACAAAATGGAAATGAAAACTATTCAACAATAAAAAAGAGATAGAAATAGAATTAATATAGAACTATATCTTTACAAATCTATATAAAAAGTAAAGCTAGAATATATTATAGTAGAATATATATAAAGCAGAATTAGTCTTCGAAATAGTAATAATAAAGCTTTTAGAGTATAATAAAGATTGATTGGAGTTTATATAGGGAATAAGGCTGATGATATCCTTAATCTAACAAATGAAAATCGATAGAATACTTTTGAGGTATTAGTATATAGAGTTTTTATAATCTAATAATATATATGATTTATGGGTATATTGGATTGGAAATTTATAAATGGTAAGGGGAGTAATAGGAAATATATAAAGATTAAAATAGTATTTATTAGGGCCGGCGGGAGTATATATAAAATAGGAGAAGGGATACTTTTAGTACTTTATTTATAAGTATACAAAAGCGGTATAGCGGTGGATAAGATCTAGTATAGGAAGAATGTTTTTAGTAAGTTATATTCGGTATTATTATTTAATAGATATTATAGTAGTAAAGGATCTTCAATTTTATAATATATATATATAATGTATTTTTAATCCTCTATTTTCGATTACAAATTATATATTAGGGAGGTGGATTCTGTAAGTAATGTTTTGATTAATAAATTGGAAATACTATAGAAAGATTATTTAATTAAGGGTTTAATATAGCATGTCTACAAGATATAGTCGGCCCTATTATATAAGAGAGATCCGGTAGGGTAATACGAAATAGCTACTAGCTACAGAGCGTAATGTATAATAGTAGTAATAGTAATATTATTTATATAACTCGAGAGAATAGATATATATATCGGTTTATAATAGATTACTATAGGGCAGAGGGTATAAAGAAGATATTGGATAGGCTTAAGGAGCAAATAGAAGTAAAAATATAAAGCAATAGTTTTAGTTCTAGCCGAAACTTTCGAAAGTAAATATACTGGAGATGATTTAATATAGTTAGAGGATTCTATAGAAGTTTAATACTAATAGCTCTATTATAGTGTATTAGGAAAGTGTTTATAAATGTAGCGAACCTATTTTGTATTATAAGATATTCTAGAAAGTAGTTATAATATAATCTATTTCTGTCGTACCCTTCAGAAGGTGGTTCGACAGGCCAAAAAATCATACTGGATAATACGGTTGGATAGTATTACGGACGATAGAGAACTTTATTGGGTGATGGGGTGGTATAAGTTTACTTCAGAAAGCATACTTAGAACCTTACCATTAATAATAGGAGAATAGAAGGTTGTAGATATTAAAGAGAAGGCTGAAACCCTATTCACAACTATATTTAATAGATTCAAAACGAATAATAATCTTTTAATAGATCTATTACAAAACCAAATATAATGAATAATATTTCCATAGAAGAAAACGATTACTATAAAGAAGATTGAGAAATATATTATCAATACTCAATATACCTCCCTAGGAGTGGATTGGGTAATAATATATTTCCTCAAGGTATAGTAACCGAATATTAGGAATTTTATTATAGAAATCTTTGTATCTTATTTAACCCTCAATTATTATCCAAAAAAATAGAAATTAATAAAGGTAATAATACTCTTTAAAGTTGGTAAGAAGAATAGATTATCGTTTCGTTTTTGATACTCAATAACCCTCATCTCGTATATCAGAAAGAGATTCGAATGATATATAACTAGCTAAATATCCTAAACAACTATAAAATATAGAATAATTAACCTACAACATTACAAAGCCCTACCAAAAAGATCTATTACAAACCTAATAATAGCCTTCACATATAATATCAAACTAATTTTAATAATAAAGAATATTATCTCACTAATTACAATAAATATTCAGAAAGCCTATAATACACTCCTAAAACAATAATTTATCAACTAAATAATCAAACAAAAATAACTAATATCACTCCTACAATTGATTAACTTATTCCTAATAAATAAAAGAATAAAAATAAGATTTGAAAAAATTATAATTAGAGAATATCTAGTTGCTTATAATACACCACAAAACTCCCCACTATCCCCTATCCTCTATACTCTATATCTAACTAAACTTTTGAATCAAAATATTAAATACTAGTTTGGATATACTAATAATATAACTATATATCATTCCTCAAAGAATCTTTTAATTAATATTAAATCTTTCCAATAATAAATCCAATAGATTATTTGATAGGGTACAAATAATAAGGTCTTCCTTGCACCAAAGAAATTTGAGTTTCTTTATTTGATTAAGAGATATAATATAACTAACCTACTACTAGTGATTAATTGGAACCTAGTAATCTTTTTAGTACCAACATCTACAAATACTAGAATACAATTTACACTTAGATAACTAGATATTCTCTTCAATCGACGATTTTTCTTTTTACAATATGTCAAAATATATACAATAAAGGCGATGAAAATGGCTTTGTATATACAGTTGATAGCTTGTATTAAATATAGCCCTACAACCTCATATCTCTGGAAAGTAATAATCACCTGCATACTTTCTATAACCCTATTTGGAATGGAAATATAATACAAAGGAATACTAAATCCCAATTAGAATAGATCACTGATAAACACTAGAATCAAAAACTATATTTAATAAATTACTAGAGTAATCAATACAGTAGTAAAAGAGACTTTCCCAATCTACCAAATTATTTCAATTATAGTATTAATGGTTGAAGCTAGTCTTCTATTAGAATTTATTGTTTTAGAGTAGGTTAAATTATACTTTGTTTTCTAGCTATAAATAGTCGATTTATATTATCTTCTTATAAATCGCCTAAAGCCCTTGATCTATATAAAGAGAAAAGGAACAAGCACTCTATATAGGCTATTTACAAAGATCCAATAATTAGAATCAATTTTTCTAATTACTTAATAATTGAAATTCCTATACTTTCATTTCTTAATAAAATATTGTATTAATCTAATTAAGGAAATGAATAAGGAAACTATAACTGAAGTTTTTAAAAAATAGTTAATAGTTTTCCCCCCTAATAATTATATAATCTTTTTTAATAGTTTAAAGCAAATTGTAGATAATAATCTATATATTGGGTATAGATATATAATCTTTCAAAATAATAAACAGATTGTATTTGATTATAATAAAATCTATAGTGATTTTTATATTTTCGATATAGAAGTAATTGAAGTATAACAAAGATTAGAATACCTTTTTAAAATATCTAATAGATTAATAGATAATAAGATTTAGATATATATTAACAATACCTTGATTATATAGGGAATACAAAAAAGTATACCAATTATTTTGTAATAGGCTTTCCATAAATACTATAAGGCAATAAACCAATATAATATCAGAATTAAATAATCCCCTAGTTATATAAGAATTATAAATAATAAAAAAGCAAATCAATTAGCTAATATGGGTATTTTTGGCATAATAAATTACAAAATTGTATACCTATCTATAATCAATAAAACTCGATTTATTTACTATAGAAAATATTGTAATGCAAAAACAGAATAATAATTGAGTATATTTATTATAGCCTCCCTTATATATAGAGTATAATAATCAAACTATTATACAAAAAAGCTCAAAGAATTAGAAATCCCTAAGGGTATATTATATAGACTTCTTGTAATAAAAATTGGTTATAATAACTTTATAGTTTACTATATCCGGTTCAATCATTAATCTAATAAAATAAAATACTTGTGTAGTATACTAAAAGCTCTTTTCCATTTTTTCTAATGCTTAGTTAACAATTGAAAGAGAGCTAACTAGCTATTAGTTCCCCCATATATTTATTTAAAGAAATATATAATAGTATATATCAAAAAACTCTTGTATGAGTTAAACAATTTTATTAAATTGATTGTATTCTTGGAGTTCTATATTTGGATTTGTTTCAACTTTGAATAGAACAAATTTTATTATATTATATTTAAATATATCCTTTTAATCTAAAGTTCAATCTTTTTCTTCTATTTTAATTCTTCTTCTTTTTATATATTCTCAATCCTAGTGATTTATATGCACTCCCCACTTTTAGAGTTTAAATTTAATGAGTAGTGTTTAGTTATATATTTGGATTAATCAGCTATTTTCTATAGGAATGAGTTGCTTTTAAAGATCTCCTATATTTAATTAGAAGAAGGGTTTAGCCCAAATTGTAGAAGTTCAGATGATCCCCTTCATTTATAAAAGAAGAATTGTATTTGTAAAAAAAAAACGAATAATTTTTAGTCTAGATGATAAATTATTTTAAGTGGTTGTAGCGTTTGTGTTATGTAAAGATTACCACTTTTTAGTATATTCGGATACCCCTAGGGAGGTTTAGAGTAGATGTTAAATAATATAAATAAATGAATAAATAAATAAAGCAATTTAATATTAAGGTTAAGAGTTAATTGCCTTTTTATAAATATAATCCTCTTTTTATATATAAAAAGAATTACTTAGATTTCAATAATTTTAGATTGAGCTTTAATTCTATAAAATGTAAGAATTATATAGGTTATTATTTTTGTATAGTAAATAGCTATATATAATAGATATAATTAGTAAATGATTATTGGGATTATATTCTAGAGATAAAAAACAAATAAAGGATCTATATAATTGGAATTATATAAACATTAATCAGGAAAGGGATAAAAAAAAGTTTTTAGTTTTGAATAATTGGAATATATATAAATATAATTCAATTCAGCTTTTATTCAAGATTGAAATATATTCGAATATAGAATCTTAAAGAAATAATTAATTTAATGAATTTGTTTAATTTATATAAAAGCTTTTTGATATAAGTGATTATATATTAATCTATCTATATATATAAAAGACTTAACAAAAATAGATCAAATTCTTATAATCTATAAAAATTTCGAACGGACAGCTTTTTATTATTAATAAAAGATGTAACTACAAAAACCTATATTATAAAAACAATTGCTTTTAGGAGCCTCCCCATCGCTATATCATTATCGATGTGTATATACAATATCAAAAGCCTTTTGGATCGTATTACTCCAATTACTCCAAGAGCCCTAATTACCCTTCCATCATTTGTAGAATTGGTAATAGGTTTTATATTTACTATAATTAAAATACAATTCAAAAGAATTAATAAGATTGAAAAAGATATACAACAAATAAATAAAGCTTTTATAATTTTTACAAACTGATTTACAAAAAAAAAAAAAAAAAACCAATACTAATATTAATACATTTTGAAAATTAAAAATATCATATTAACTATACTTCTAGACTTAATATACAATAATTAATATAATAATATATTACTAGTAATATCAAGTACTTTAAAAATATTCTATTCAAAAACAACAAAAATACTTTTAATACCTTAAATATTCAAATCTATTAATCAATCTAATATAATTTATACCCTCCCCCCTAAGGAATCGAATATAATCTATTTAAAAACGAAAAGAAATAAAAAGAATCAGGAATATATTAATAAAACAATTCTAATTATAGTAAACAAGGAAATCTATTATAGGGGAACCAGCCCCTTCCTTCTTCAATAAAAAATAAAAAGTATAATATTAGGATTAATTTTTAGAAAAGTTCCTTATTTATAAGAAAATAATATTGAATGGTTATTATAATGCAATACAGCTATTATTTATATCAATTTATTGAAATTCGAAAATGCCAATTGAATTAGAAAGGTAATAGGAAAATTGGGAATCTTTTTTTTCGAAATTTGATATATATATATATAATACTTATAATACTCTATAACTTTTATTAAATCGAAGATATTTCTATTCCTATTTCTGAGGAACTTATTAAAGAAGAAATTATTATATAAATTGGTAAGAAGTTAATAATATATTGGCTATCTTGCTATAATATTAATTCAATTATATATAAAACAATATAGATTATTGAATTCAGAGTTCTTATTTTGTAATTCAGGCTTTTCAATAATAGTTTGTTCTTAATACTTTTGAATAAACCAAAGGGATTATAATTATACAATAATAAATGCTAAGGGTACTATAACCTTTATACCTATTACAAAACAGCATACTACTCTATCTATAATAAGAAGATTAATAAATATAAAAGGGAACCTATATATTAATAATATATTGGTATTATATAATATACTAATTATTTAGATTCTTTTAAATTAGAATATTTTAATTATCTGGCTACTTTTAAAATATACAATAAAAGAATTGTTGTTTTAATCTAATAAAAAGAAAAACTATTAAAATAATAGGTTTCAAAGTATATCAAAACCTATATCGGCCGGTATTAATAAACAATTATTAATTATTAACCCCTACTTTCTTTTTATAAATAATCATATTTAAAATTTCTATCCTAAAAACTAGAATTATTATTTATAAGAATACAGGCAGTATAAATAATAGAAAGTATTAATATAATTAAAACTTAAACCAATCTAACTCTATAACCACTTTAATAATAAAACTATAATATATTGTTTCCCAAAAGAATTTTAATGAGTTAATCTTAATCAACAAAGTTTTTAGATTTATAAATATGGAGATAGCAAATTATAAATCATTTGAATTAAATAACCCTATATTTATTTCCTTTCTATAAATTATATAATTGATATATATTCACCCAGGAATAAGAAGCTTACAATTGTATAGGCTAATATTAGTAGAGATTATTCGAATTATATTACTCTACTTCAATTAGTTTTCAAAATCTCAATAAATATGATTTATACATAGAAACCCCAATTATACTTGAATAATATAATCCAAAACTATACAATATATAACAGATATCAATTGGTGGATTGTTGGGCGGAAGAATGGGATTCTAAAGAAGGAGAATTGAATTTATAAATAATTATATATATTTATAAAAAAACTAATCTTATTGTTTAATAAATGGAAAGGTTAGAAAATAAAGATTTACTATAGATTAGAGTAAATAGTTATTCAATCCTGAATATTTATTGAATCTCTCTCAATCTGATAGTAATAGACTATATAATACAATTTGAGTCAAATATTCGAATAATTATAAAAAGGGATTTCAATACTAAAAATAAGCTATAGAAATCCAATATCTTATTAGCAAACTAAAGCACAGCCCTAGCTAGCTAATCGAATACCCAAAGAATAGATTTTATAAATATCTCTGGGGTATTGATATATACCTGGGGGTATATCCTCGATTTAATCTTTTTCAATATTCCTTTTATATATATAGAGATTTATAATAAACTCTATTGTAAATTTGATTACATTATATAGATTATTACTTTAGAAATCAAAAACATTATAATTCTAAATCAATTTTATTATTGAATAAGGGAATCGAATCTATTTGAACTAAATAAATTAATAATTAATTATTTAGTTTATTTGGAGATTATTGAGATTTAAATAATAATAGATATCAAATAATATATAATTAAGCTGGTAAAGGCCTTTAATAATTCTATTTATATTATCAGAAACTTTGATTGGGATTCAGTAAAAGCTTTATTCTGGTGGATTAATGAATGTAAGAAGATATATTTAATATATTGTAAGGCCCAATAGAGTAACGATCTCAAGTTTATAATAGATGTGTGTTAGAATTTATAATAAATAATCTGAAAAGCTAAACAAGTTTATTAGATAATAGGGTTTGATAATATTGTAAACGATAAAAAGCTATATAAAGTAATAAGCTAATATAAATTTACTTTTGAAAGTTTATTTAAAATCCTTCTTTTAATAATTGATAGGTATATTATTATCGGAACGAAGGTAAAAACAAAAGCCCTTTTCTTGATTGTTTTTGATCGGTTTAAGATCAATAATAATCTATTAACTAACCCGCTAGCTCAATACAAAGATCCTATTATTTTTTTATAGAAAAGAACAATCACTATAAAAGAAATAGAAAAGTATATTATTATGGCTAAATATATATCTCCCGATATCAATCGGGCTATAATACACTTTTTAAAAGCCTATTGAAGAAATATAAAAGGAGTGATTTATAAAATCTTTATATTCTATTTAGTATTCAACTATTATTCTACAAGGTGGAAGCTAGCTGAAATCGTTATATTATTTAAAGTAGATAAGAAAAATAGATTATCCTTAAGGTTGTAGTAGTTGATTATTTTTATATTATATATTAGTAAGGGCTTTGAGAGATATATTATTAATCAGATTTTATAAACAACTATAAGATTTAATATAGTTAATCTATAGTATTGTAGAGTATTACCTAGACAGGTAGATATCGATTTTATAATAGTATTTATTTACAATATAAAGTTTGTTTTTGTAATAGAAAATATAATAATATTTATTATTATAGATATTCAGGGAACCTATGATATATTACTTAAACAATACTTTATAAACTGAATGATAAAGTAGGGTTAGCTAATATCATTTCTTTAGTTGATCGACTCTTTTTTTATAAATTGAAAGATTAAAATTAGGCTTGAAGGTATTATAACGAATAAATTTCTGGTAACTTATAGAACATTATAGGGATTCCTTTTATCCCTGATTTTATATATATTATATCTTATTAAACTTTTCAATCAAGATATTAAGTATTGTTTTGGTTATACTAATAATATAACAATATATTATATATCCAAGGATTTATCAACAAATACTAAGGTCCTTTAGAAAAAGGTATAGCAGATTATTCAATAGAGTGATAAGAATAAGATATTCTTTGCTTTAAAAAAGTTCGAATTCCTATATATAATTAGGCGATATAATACTACGAATCTACTATTAATTATTTGTAAGAACCTTATTATTTTATTAGTATTAATAGCTACAAATTCTAGTACCCAATCTATTTTAAGGTAGTTTGGTATATTTTTCGATTAATATTTATCTTTTCTTCAATATATAAAGATTCGGTTTGTTAAAGCTATAAAAGTAGTTTTATATATTAGGTCGATAATGTGGATAATATATGGTCTATTAGTGTCTTGCTTGTGAAAAGCTATTATTATTTGTATATTTTCTATAGCTTTTTATGGAATAGAAGTATAGTATAATAGCTAATATAAAATGGAACTTGGTTGGATTAGCCCCCCTACCAATACTAATGTTAAAGGCTATTGTTAATATATTAATATAATAATCAATTCGGCTATATATAAAGTATTCCTAGTTTATTGAATAATACCAATTATAGTCCTTCTAGCTGAGGCTGGCTTATTATCAAGCGAAATTACATTTGAATAAGCGAAACTTTATTTTACACTTTACTTTTAAATAATCGATATATAATATTTATTAATTAAATATCTAAAACTATTGATATATACAAAAGATAAAGGGGTAGGTATAGTATATAAATCGATTACTAAAATCCAGTAGCTTGGGATAATTATTTTTGTTATATAGCAGCCGAAACTATTCCGATTTCACTTTTCGCTAGGGTACCATAATGATCCTATAAAAAAGATTAGAAAAAAAGATACTATTAAAGCTTTCAATAAATAATGGGATAAACTCCTTTTTAATAATTATATATTTTTTTTTGATGATTTAGAAAAGAATAAAAAGGGTAGGCGAGGTATAGAATATAGATATACAATCTATCAAAACAAAATATAGATTGCTTTTGGATTTAAGCGTATCCGAATCGATTTTTATATCTTCGATACAAAAGCGATTAGTATATAACATAGTTTCGAAAACCTAATAAAGTTTTGTTATAAGTCTATTACAGATCGAATATGGATATATATCGATAGTATATCGATTATATGGTGTATATATAGTAATATAGTAGTGTTGTTGTAATGGATATTTTATGAATATTATAAAGCAATGAAAACCTATAATATTAGGATTAAATGGGCCCCAGGCTATACTAGTATTACTAGCAATAAGATAGCAAATCGCTTAATTAATAAAAGCGTATTTGATTCTATAGATATTAATATTATTCGAGTATCTATAATCAATAGAATCCGCTTTGAGTTCTATACAAAATATTATTTGTTGGATGTGTTTTAATAACGGTCCACTAGTACTAAGATCTTCTCAATCTGTAAGCTATAGGAATTGAATTACAATATAAAAAAGCTTATATAATTAGGATTCCTTAGAAGTGTATTATATAGACTATTAGTAATGAAAACTAGTTATAGCGATTTTATAGCCTATTATAAAAGATTCAATTATTTAATAAATAAATAGGAGTGCTTCTATAGTGCCCTGAAAACATTATTCTACTTTTTCGAATATTTAATTAACAATCGATCGAGAGCTAACTAGTTTCAGATATCTTTATATTTTCAATTCATTAATAATATAATAATATATATTAAAGGGCTTACTAAAAGCCCAAGCCTATTTATCCAACTTTTCAATAGATTGGAATTCTATTTCCAGATTTGTTTTAGCTTTGAATAAACAAATACTAATATATCCTTTGAATCACTAGAAAACTACTCCCTATTTATTACAATCTTTACTTTTCAATTCATATACCTTCCTAATTCTTTAAAATCCTTTATATATTTACTAACCTTTAAACACTAATAATACAATTAAATTCTAATTACTTATTTATACTTTATTGCTTTTCCTTTCTCTAAAAGAAGTTTGCTTTTTATTCTCTATATATATTAAAGGACTAGGCCTATCCAAAGATACTAATATATAAGCAATCCCTTTCAAAACGGAGCTAGATTATATCTATAAAGAAATGAACAGCCTCTAACCTTAAAGATAAATTGCTATACCTAATCGGAGTTCTCATTTTGTAAATTAGTCCATTTTCATAGTACATCTAAATACCCCTAGGGAGGTCCACTACAGACGTTAAGTAATATAAATAAATAAATA